>JADBJO010020250.1:17500-25000 GCA_016801955.1 Conus betulinus | reverse complement strand
TATACAGAAGTATTTCGGAAAGAAAAATGATGCTGTACTCCATTTTCCGTACATGAAGGTGAGGTGAGAAAAATAAAAGAAATATTTTACCTACTGGCAGAGAAATTAGACGGTCGCATCTCCTTCCCAATAACTATTCCACTCACGAACACACATGCACTCACTGACATACATAACACAGGCACACCACGCACACAGAATAAATAGGACACAAGTAAGAGATGAGCGACATAAAGACATACTTCAGACTTGCACTTCAACATTATCAGCCAACACCACAACGAAGACAAGAATATAAGCACACCGAATGATGTTACTTTTCAGACAAGTATTGTGAGTTACTTTGAAGGATACCATTTAATACATCAATAAGTATCATAACTGCTGCCCAAGTATTTGTCTGAAACACATAAAGGAGCAGAGAAGAAGAAGAAGAAGAAGAAGAAGAGAGAGAGAGAGAGAGAGAGAGAGAGAGAGAGAGAGAGAGAGAGAGAGAGATTTTTTTCACAGAGGCAGCAGATAAGCACAAGGATGCTGATTTTTTTTTCCCAACTGGCGCGTGTTCAGAAAGAGAATAATCAGTAACTATCACAAGCTAACTCTGTAAGTGCATGATATTTCTGAAGCTGATGAAAGATGAAGAGGAATAGAAGAAGAAATCTGCCCCTGAAAATTTGAGTTATCAGCAGCAACAAAGGAAGACAATAAACAACACAGTTGGACCAAAAGCTGTGACACAGTCACACAACTACCCAATCAATATTGCTATCACAGTGGGAGGGACCCGAATCAATCTTACCGCCTCAAAGGATGGGAGAGGGAAAGAGAAAGGGTCGTCATCGTTCTGACATTTCAAAACATGCAGCATTGGTACCAGGTAAACGAGACAAACACACACATACCCCCCCCCCCCCCACCACACACACATACACAAATACCTAGAGTACAGATGGATGCACATCATGCTCATTTCACACTCCCACATCCACCCGTTTTTCTATTTCTTGCCTTATATCATTTTTGTTAAATGACCTAAAACTATCTATAAATTCACACACACACACACACACACACACACACACACACACACACACACACACACACTCACACACACCACACTCACCACAACACCCCCCCCTCCCCCCCCCCCCCCCACCCCCCCACCCCCGCAACAAATCTGTTCATAAAGGCAACGGTCAAAACACACGAACAGGATAAGCGAAGCTAAGTGGCTACATGTTCTTCTTAACACTGTCCTAAGTGTTATTTGTTTTCGCCTGAAGAAGACACGAGAAGTCGAAACGCATTGTGTCTAGTCCTGTGCTATGTTTGTCTGTGTCCATGGCGGTAACTAACCCCCTCTCTTTCAAATTTTGGTTCATTTTCCGCCCTCAGTCACTCCGTTTTGAAATATAACAGTAACAATGTTATGGAGCGACATACCACTCACAATCTGATGTCAAACCTATCATGCAAATATGTCAGAAAACAGAGCAGTTTTATCTAGTCAGTCATAGAGTTTCAATTCATACAGACGAATTCAAATCGAGAACTATGATCTTAAGGACTACAACAAAGTTTAGAACGTTCTACACTAATGGTGTGTGTCCATGGAAACATGTTCCGTTGTACGCAATCAGTTACAGAGGCTTGAATTTCAACAGCTTTAACTGCACTTCAAGGAAATCTTCAATAAATGTTAGCGAACAGCCACGAGAAACGTGGACAAACGAGTCACAAGACAAAACACGACGCGTTTCGACCTCTCAGGTCTTCGTCAGGCAAGACACAAACAAATAGGACAATAAAAATGAACGAATTTTTCACTTAGCTATCAACTTTTGAATCTTGTAGAATGCTGGTGATTCATGTGGATTTTAGACTGGAAGTAGAGGCACTGATTCATCTTTGGGGAAAGATGTGTGTGTGTGTGTATGGGGGGGGGGGGGGGGGGGGGGGGGGGGGGGGAGGGGGGGGAGCAAAGTACTTTTCGATGGCACCAAACATGCCCTTTGGTGGGTACACTTCTCAGTTGATGTAATCTCAATGAGAAGGTTTTAAGATTTTCAAAGTACTGCTCTCAAAATATCTTCTGATCTTGATGAATAAATACATGGAAGTGTTACTAGATACATGAATTGTGTGGAGAGAGAGAGAGAGAGAGAGAGAGAGAGAGAGAGAGAGAGAGGTCTGCAGCACTTTATAATGGTATTCTTGTAGATATTTTTTTTTTCAAGATTTCTCTTATGGTATATTAACTCACATAAATGGGACATAAAGCAAGATTGACAGTGTAATTAAATTTCAAGGAACTGGGGAAAAAAAGCAACTTAACAACACACAATCTTTATTTGTTCTTCCCCGTAATTTGATTTTTTTGTCATGGCTTTCAGAAAAATAGGCGATCAGAAAGGAGGAGAGAGGAGGAGAGAAAGGGGAGACAACCGCTCAATATCTTGGTGCTTAAAATGATTGATGATAAAAAAAAAAGTGAAAGGATACGCAACGATTTGGCTATTTACTGGACATGGATAAAAAAAAATGGACTTCATCAGATGTAAGAATTGCGAAAATTAGAATTCCGAAAGAGCATCATACAACCGTCGGGCTTTCATCAACTATCTTTATTACTTCTAAAAGATCATTCTTATGTCCTTAAGCTTCAAAGAGCTATCAATTCCAAAGAGTGTGTTTTGAAAGTAATGCAACCATCGAAGAATTAACAACCTTGAAAGAACATTCTGCAAGTCAGCCATGCATAACTTACGATTAATCCCCTAGAGGTGTATATACTACACGCCAATGGTTCCGTCTATAAACACAAGTCTTCCGGAAAAAAAGTAAAGGTATTACCATTACATTTTTACCTCAGTAAACCAATGGCCCATGAAATACACAAAACCAAAATTTAATGCGAAGAGGATTTACATGTATACAGGATATATAAGACAATGAATGACATGACTTGACAAAGAAATGAAAAAAAAACGCACCAAATTTTTGTTCTGAATAAAAAAAAAGTGTTTTCAAACCCCATTACTCCTTTATCATTTTGCGTCTTTGTTTGAAACAGACGTGAAAACAAACAACCCCCTGTATCCCATTTATTTCAACACGAATCATCAGCAGCAAAACCAGGCGTCGAAGCATCGTTCCGCTTGACAAACATACAGACAATAAATATAATAACATTAGTGGACACGACAAAGCAGCAGTAACAGGCCGCAGACACTGACGTCAAATGCTGCAGCAACGTCATGAATAATAACCGTGATACTGTGAACACCATACTGACAATCCATGTGTTCAAACTGTAGTGTGGCTAAAATCTGCGTCAAGGAAGCAGAAAACTATAATTATGATGTTAAGCACACAAACAAGAAGATATCACTCTGTTCATTGTCAATACTTCACACATCTTCATATTAGTCACATCATACTGGAGAGGATCGACTTCTCACAATGCAAGAAAACAAAAACAAAAAAAAAAAACTAAAAGAAACTAAAGGAAGAGAACTACAAACGAGTGAAAAGCAAATCCTAAACATTATTTAAAGAGATATAAAATAAATTGACCTAAGAACAGCGCTTGAATTCGACAAGTCGTTCGTTTAGTTACCAGCTATGTATCCTGTACACCGTTTTGTTTTTTTTTGTCTGTCAAAGCGATAAAGGCAGTTTTGCTGATACTATGTGGGTTTTATTCCGTTCATTGCATCCTAATTTTTTTTTTTTTTTTTTTTTGCGTTGAGTACAAACAGACTAGTAGCATGGTGTGTATATGCGTGTGTGTGCTCTTGCGCGTGCGCGCACATGTGTGTGTGTGTGTGTGTGTGTGTGTGTGTGTGTGTGTGTGTGTGTGTGTGTGTGTGTGTGTATACATGCACTTGTTTGTGCTGCGTAGTTAAATACGACATGCTTGCACGACTCTAAACATACAAGCAAACCTATCAAGAACACAGTTCTAACAGCAAACTCAATGAAGCAGCAGCAGCAGCAGCAGCAGCAGCAGCAGCAGCAGCAGCAGCAGTAGCAGCATCCTGATCCCAGGCAGAGAGAGAAGCCCCCAGGGCAGCCGAGCTAGCGTTGTCTAGGAGCCTCCTATCTGGACGTTGATGACCTCATAGGTCTGCATGGAGGAGAAGAGGACGTACAGGCCCCACAGCAGCACCAAGATGACGGCGCTGACGTACTTCAACCGCGGGGAGCCCCCCAGCTCCGCCCCGTCCCAGAAACGGCGCAGGAGCAGGAGGGCGATGGCCAGGACGGCGCAGGAGGTGAACAGGATGACGCTGAAGCCCAGGCTGCCTGTGGGCACCTCGAAGTCCCCGCCCTGAAGACACACAGCAACAGCCAAGGCTCGGGACAGGGGAGACGACTCGTTGACATGCACGGTCCAGATGGCCACCTTCAGTTTCAGTTTCAGTTTCAAGGAGGTGTCACTGCGTGCGGACTAGTCCATATACGCTACACCACATCCGCTAATCTTTAAGACCACACTGCGAATGATTTGAAGGTGATGAATAAATGAATTAATGACTAAGATGAGAGAATTTAAGTAGAGGGTCTCGTGGCTACGACTTAGCAGATGTCTGACGTACGTATTAGCCCAACGCGCTGGTCAGACCTTGAGTACCTACCTACCACTGGTTGTTAGATAGCCAGCAAGGACCACCTGTATTTTTCGCCGCCTGTACTTTCGCCTCTGTACCATCACCGCTACTGGACTTTCGCCTAATTTATTCATTTTTTTGACGCACCAGGTATACTTTTTTCTATTTCAGTCTTTTTACAATACACATACAGACTATTATTTACTTTCTTCCCCACTTTGCATCGCATATCTTGTTCAGTCTGGACGAGCAATTTTGGAGTTCATCGCCCGCTGAAATCAACTGTCGCCATGGTCTGTCTGGGTGTAGAGCTTGCCGTTTGTGCCCAAAATTTAGTTGAGGACAAAATCCTCATTTTGAACGTTTTCACGTATTTCAGTTATTTATAGCCAGCCGACCCCTAAGGGCCATATCAGGGCTGTAACCTTGTCATAATCACCATCCACGAAGATGATTAAAAAAAAAAGTCACACATGCAAAAGTCATTTTCTGTAAATGAAAAAAAAATGCTGATATTGCTTTAAAATCTATCTTCCGAAAGATCTTAGATCAGATGAAAAATGTTTTTCGTTCAAGCCCTCGAAAATCACATGAGCCGGGACATCTCTGAATAAGACTGTCTTGGAGTCTGATATCAAGTGTTTATGTTTGCCATCATGTAAGTCCTAAAACTATGTGAACATGTTGGATGGTAAGTGATCTTAATTAAGTAATCACGGATTATGCGTGTCATAAACTTTAGTCTTGAAGGTGGATGGAAAACACAAACAGAGAGAGAGAGAGAGAGAGAGAGAGAGAGAGAGAGAGAGAGAGAGAGAGAGAGAGAGAGAGTACCTACAATGATGAGCAGCCTTTTTTCTTATCCTGTGAGACTTACCCCATTTTTTTTCTATATATATGCTGATCGATGAAAATGAGGATGATGAAGATGATGCTACGGATTTCATTTCGGTCTGAGACTACATGACAGGGCTGTATTCTACGCTTCCTTTCATAACATATCCCGGCGTCAACCACACCTGAGAGATACAGACACCTGCAGTGTTGGTCAGGAAATTTGAGCAACATTCTCAGAGACACATCCATAAAGTGGATGAAAATCGACTGTGTGGTCCTAGTCTTCCCAACTGAGCCCGTAGCAAACTCAACTCTGAGTAGGAGCCGGTTGGGGCAGAAAAACACCACATGCGTCTGATGGGAATCGAACCCACGACCTCCTAGTCAGGAGCCTGCGAGGCTAACCACTTCGCCACGGCGGCTGGTGACTTGTCCCACTTGGCGGCGAGTGAACAAGCGGCAAATGTATGGGCGGCGAAAGTATATGCGGCAAAAGCATAGGCAGCAAGAAAGTGGACGACATCCTAGTGTGTGAACGTTAAAACGAAGATCAGGCATCTTCTTTTACTAAGCGATTGAATCAGTTTAGCTGTATATCTAACTCACTGTGTCCTTTGGGGCAAAAGTGGTGTAGGGCTGCCTGGTCTAATCCGCGCACAGTAACGCGCCTCGTTCATGAAACTGAAACTTGAAAGAGAAGGTGGAAACAAAAGGCAAGAGAGAGAGAGAGAGAGAGAGAGAGAGAGAGAGAGAGAGAGAGAGAGATGCTCTATCCGGGCAATGTAAAGGAAAGGGAGGCTGGAAATGATGGGGACTGGAGGGTCTTTCACAACAATCCTCACACATACCACTCCACACGGTCTCTCTCTCTCAACACCCTCCATCTGCACCCAAAACTCAAAACACACAGTCTGTCCGATCCACCAAACCTGAAATACCTCACTAACCACACATCAAGCCAACATTAACCCCCCAACCCCCCCCATCCCCACCCCGCTCCATCCCTGGCAGGTGCCCGGGACCTCACCGTTTTGACCTTCCAGTAGATGGTGGCAATCACCCAGGGCAGGCCCAGACCCAGGAAGACGTTGACGGAGTTGGAGCCGTTGACGTTGCCCACGGAGCTGTCGGCCGTCTTCTCGCAGACCGCCGCCTGCTTGGAGGCGAAGGTGTCTGGCATGGAGGTGCCGAGGGCCACGAGGGTGATGGCGGTGACCGGGTCCCTCAGCCCGCACAGGCAGCCGAAGACGGAGGCCAGGTCGCCGATGATGGCGGTCAGCAGGCCGATCATGCCCAGGGACACCACGAAGGTCGGCCAGCCGCCCAGGTGCTGGGCTGGGGGGATGCACGCGAAGAGAATCTGTGTGCGGAGAGAGAGAGAGTGCAAGGTTGCGACACAAAGGTTCAGGTGAGTCCTTATTCTTTTTTAAAAGTTAAAAAATAATAAATGTTGAAAAAAAAAGTTATTATTTCCGCACGACAATCAATAAAACGGATTATAGGACAAAAATGCAGTGTGTTTCGACCTCTTGGGTCTTCTTCAGGCAAAAAACAAACAAACAAACAAAAAAAAAAAAACATTTAAGACAATGTAAACGAAGAACGAGCATTCATGTATCTTCTCGTGTTCGGCGTAAAATGGTTGTGGAATGAAAACGAGGCCGCTGGGAAGGGGACCATGGGAGTTGAAATAATAATGATGACAATAATAATAGTAATGATAATAAACAGCAATAATAGTAATGATAATAATAGCAATAACAGTGATGATAGTGATGATGATGAAAATATTAAAATGATAAGAGGAATACTGTTACTTTTGGTGATAATATGAGGATAATTTCTGTAGTATTAGTGGCTTCAGTTTCCGCCTTTAGTCATCTTGCTTTGGAACTAATACATGTTGAGCTGGAACGCGTGCAAGAGCTAGTGAGCTAGTTTTCAATCCTTCAAACAGAAACAAGACTCCACTGGCTTACAGTGCTATATTGTAAAAAAAAAAAAAAAAAAAAAAAAAAAAGCGAAAAGTGAGGACAAAGATGGCCAGTGG
>JADBJO010020250.1:0-12500 GCA_016801955.1 Conus betulinus | reverse complement strand
CACTGTCCTCTGTCAATGTCACAAAGCAATGACTGTCAATCACTGTCCTCTGTCAATATCACAAAGCAATGACTGTCAGTCACTGTCTGTCAATGTCACAAAGGAGCAATGACTGTCAGTCACTGTCCTCTGTCAATGTCACAAAGCAATGACAGTCAATCACTGTCCTCTGTCAATGTCACACAAAGCAATGACTGTCAGTCACTGTCCTCTGTCAATGTCACAAAGCAATGACTGTCAATCACTGTCTGTCAATATCACAAAGCAATGACTGTCAGTCACTGTCCTCTGTCAATGTCACAAAGCAATGACAGTCAATCACTGTCCTCTGTCAATGTCACAAAGCAATGACAGTCAATCACTGTCTGTCAATGTCACAAAGCAATGACTGTCAATCACTGTCTGTCAATGTCACAAAGCAATGACTGTCAGTCACTGTCTGTCAATGTCACAAAGCAATGACTGTCAATCACTGTCCTCTGTCAATGTCACAAAGCAATGACTGTCAGTCACTGTCTGTCAATGTCACAAAGCAATGACTGTCAATCACTGTCCTCTGTCAATGTCACAAAGCAATGACTGTCAGTCACTGTCTGTCAATATCACAAAGCAATGACTGTCAATCACTGTCCTCCTGTCAATGTCACAAAGCAATGGACTGTCAGTCACTGTCCTCTGTCAATGTCACAAAGCAATGACTGTCAGTCACTGTCCTCTGTCAATGTCACAAAGCAATGACTGTCAATCACTGTCCTCTGTCAATGTCACAAAGCAATGACTGTCAATCACTGTCCTCTGTCAATGTCACAAAGCAATGACTGTCAGTCACTGTCCTCTGTCAATATCACAAAGCAATGACTGTCAGTCACTGTCCTCTGTCAATGTCACAAAGCAATGACTGTCAATCACTGTCTGTCAATATCACAAAGCAATGACTGTCAATCACTGTCCTCTGTCAATGTCACAAAGCAATGACTGTCAATCACTGTCTGTCAATATCACAAAGCAATGACAGTCAATCACTGTCCTCAGTCAATGTCACAAAGCAATGACTGTCAATCACTGTCCTCTGTCAATGTCACAAAGCAATGACAGTCAATCACTGTCCTGTCAATATCACAAAAGCAATGACTGTCAGTCACTGTCCTCTGTCAATGTCACAAAGCAATGACTGTCAATCACTGTCCTCTGTCAATATCACAAAGCAATGACTGTCAGTCACTGTCCTCTGTCAATATCACAAAGCAATGACTGTCAATCACTGTCCTCTGTCAATATCACAAAGCAATGACTGTCAATCACTGTCTCTGTCAATATCACAAAGCAATGACTGTCAATCACTGTCCTCTGTCAATGTCACAAAGCAATGACTGTCAATCACTGTCTCTGTCAATGTCACAAAGCAATGACTGTCAATCACTGTCCTCTGTCAATGTCACAAAGCAATGACTGTCAATCACTGTCTCTGTCAATGTCACAAGCAATGACTGTCAATCACTGTCCTCTGTCAATGTCACAAAGCAATGACTGTCAATCACTGTCCTCTGTCAATGTCACAAAGCAATGACTGTCAATCACTGTCCTGTCAATGTCACAAAGCAATGACTGTCAATCACTGTCCTCTGTCAATGTCACAAAGCAATGACTGTCAATCACTGTCCTCTGTCAATGTCACAAAGCAATGACTGTCAATCACTGTCCTCTGTCAATGTCACAAGCAATGACTGTCAATCACTGTCCTCTGTCAATGTCACAAAGCAATGACTGTCAATCACTGTCCTCTGTCAATATCACAAAGCAATGACTGTCAATCACTGTCTGTCAATGTCACAAAGCAATGACTGTCAATCACTGTCTGTCAATGTCACAAAGCAATGACTGTCAATCACTGTCCTCTGTCAATGTCACAAAGCAATGACTGTCAATCACTGTCTGTCAATGTCACAAAGCAATGACTGTCAGTCACTGTCCTCTGTCAATATCACAAAGCAATGACTGTCAATCACTGTCCTCTGTCAATGTCACAAAGCAATGACACTGTCTGTCAATCACTGTCCTCTGTCAATGTCACAAAGCAATGACTGTCAGTCACTGTCTGTCAATCAATGTCCAAAGCAATCACTGTCAATCACTGTCCTCTGTCCATGTCACAAAGCAATGACAGTCAATCACTGTCCTCTGTCAATATCACAAAGCAATGACAGTCAATCACTGTCCTCTGTCAATATCACAAAGCAAATGACTGTCATCACTGTCCTCTGTCAATGTCACAAAGCAATGACTGTCAATCACTGTCTGTCAATACACAAAGCAATGACTGTCAATCACTGTCTGTCAATATCACAAAGCAATGACTGTCAAATCACTGTCTGTCAATGTCACAAAGCAATGACTGTCAGTCACTGTCCTCTGTCAATGTCACAAAGCAATGACTGTCAGTCACTGTCTGTCAATGTCACAAAGCAATGACTGTCAGTCACGTCTGTCAATATCACAAAGCAATGACTGTCAGTCACTCTATCTCTCTAAACCAGTACAAAAGCAATAAGTCTTAAAGAAAAAAGCAATGACTACCAGTCACGATATCCTGACCACATTACAGCAGTCGTGTTATCTACCACAGGTACTCCGTTTTCAGTTTCAGTTTCATCAAGGAAGTATCACTGCACGCGGACTTGTTCATATACACTACACCACATTCGCCAAAGTTTCCCACGGAGACTACACTAACGAATGAATTAGCTGATGATACATGAATTAAGGACTAAGTTGAGAGAATTTAAGACAAGGGTCTCGCGGCGACGGCTTAGCAGATGTGTTGGTTTTTGTGGCTTCATTTATTGGATCAATGGAGCGCCTAAGGCAGTAATTTTTCTTTGGGTTTTTTTTTCCCCTAAGGCCAAAATCCATCTCTTTTTTTTGGGTGCTTCACACTGTCCTCTTCATTCGAAAAAAAAAAAACAAAACCAACAACCCCAAAAGCGAAAAAATCAAAAACATTTCCACTACTAGTTTTTTTTTTTCTCTTTTTTTTTCCCCCTTTTTTTTTAAAACCAGTCCTTTACACACACCATGCATAGTCTGGTTTGTTACTTTACAAAAACGGACACGTTTTTGCAGATTGTAATGCTTTGGCGTTTTGATACAAAGTGTGTGGTTTTGTTAGTGTTCTAATGTGGTGGTGAACTGGCACACTCACTCTGACAATGTTGTTGCTTGTTTCAAAGAAAACAACACACCGATTAAACAAAAGACTCAATTATTTTCTTTCATTTCAGTTTTTCCCAAGCAACGAGAGAGATGGAGAATCTGTCATCTGCTAAATGCATTTTGTGTGGCACACACACACACACACACACACACAACACACACCACAAAACCACACACACACACACACTGCACGCACTCTCCCTCTCTCTTCTCCCCTCCCCCACCCCTCCTCCCCTCTCTCCCCCCCTCTCCCTCCCCCCTCTCTCTCTAACATGTTAACAATGGTAGGATTACATGTTATAAAGGCACGCTATCAAAGCAAAAAGGTATTGCATAAGCGACTTATTCCGTATGTACAACACTCTGAAGGGATATGGTGGGTCCCAGCTGACGGAGACGGGCACATGAACCTCCCCATCCTACTACCCAAGAGCGTGATCGTGACTCACGTCACGCCACCACCGTCATCCGACCACCACCACCCACCCACAAAAGAAAGAGATCGAGAAAAGAGAGGCAGACAGGCAGGAGACAGACAGACCCGACATTTGGACGAGACAGAGAACAGACAGACAGTTGGCCTGGACAGAGACGGGGGGAGCGTCAAAGAGAGAGAGAGGGATGCGAGCGGGATGGGGGGGGGGGGGGGGCAGGGAGACATAAAGAGAGAAAACGACAGGAAGAGAGACACTGAGTCAGACGAAACAGACAGGGCCAAAACAGGCATACAACATCACATACAAACAGAGATAGAGAGGAACAGAAGAGGAGTGCGCAGCGCGACGCGCGCGCGCGAAAAGAGGGAGAGAGAGAGAGACAGAAGACAGACAGACAGACAGAGAGAGTGAGAGCGAGAGAGAGAGACAGGCCGACAGACAGACAAACAGATAGATAGACAGACTAGCGAACATGTAGAGAACATTAAAAAAGAGTCACTCTCATGCTATTACAGAGAGCGAAAAAAGAGAAGATGGAGCAAAGGACGGACGGGCAGACAAATAGACAGGCAAAGCAAAACAGACGGGCCGACAGACAGAGAGACAACAAACTGAGAGAGAGAGAGAGGGAGGGAGAGAAAGGAAGAGAGAGCGAGAGAGAGAGAGGAGAGAGAGAGAGAGGAGTGAGAGAGGAGGAGACGAGAGAGAGAGAGATGGAGAGAAGAGATGGAGGCGAAGAATGAGGGAGAGAGAGAGAGACAGACAAAAGTAAACTCATAGGCTTCCTAACATAATTTTACCAGCGGTAGTGGTACCTGTTCCTGTAGAAAGGTGCAAACGAGTTCTGCAAAGGAGTTCTGCATCAGATAGTGTGTTTCTAGTTACTTACAGGAGAGGGTGATGCTTTCTAATGTTTAGCTCTTTTTCAAAAAATATGTGTAGAGAGAAGACAGATTTTTTTTTTTTGAATACTAATAATACACAACTAGTTAAAAGAATCATGTAATTAATGAATACAGAATTAGTTTTTTTTTTGTAAATTACTAACACAAACTTAGCTAAAGAACCATGTAATTAATAAAATTTGTAAATCGCAAAGCTTGAGAGCAAATTTGTTTATACCAAAAAAAGTATGGTCCAAAAAACTGATAGCTTAGTCTTATATCTGTTTTACGATATAATATACGCGGAGAAACAACCACAACATTTGCACAGGTGGGACCATCGCGGCATTAAATGCGTCAATACAATCATTGTGGCAGGACCACTCCGAACATTTATTACTTTATTTTACTTGGCATTTACCTTAGAAGATATTTATGGTGGTAACTATTATGCAGGATTTTCCAATGCAGCGCCTATTAATTTGTTTCTGTGTGTAACGTCTTTTCGCTCTTGACCAAATAGATGTACTAGCCTGACACCACATTTTCTGAACCCAAATTGAGGCGCACATGGAGTCATGGTTTGTGCTTACAGCCTAATTTCCTAATATCCTTACATTTTTGACCTGACTGCCTCGCAGATTCTGACTTCCATATTCTTTTTCGACGTTCTGTCTCCCATGAAACCCAGTCTTTGGCATATTGGTAATTAAAATGTTATAATCGCGTACGATATGTCGCTTGTTTTGCCTATCATGTTTGTTGATTCCTCCAGAGTAAGGTAATAAGGTTTTTCTCGAAAATGACTAATCTGTTTAATGATTTCAATTCTTCTTTTGCCAAGGTGGAAAGGAACAAGTTTTGTTTGTAGTAAAATGATGAAGATTCACTTGACGTTGAAAATTGTTGCAATTTGATCTCTCACTTAGACCGACGATTTGTTCTCTAAATAAGTCGTAGGACCTCTATGCCAAAAGTCAGTGGTCTAGTTTCAAGTCCTTTAATATCTTTTTCTTTGTACCGTCGATCTGGAAGATTCTATCACTTTTTCCAGGCTTTTCCAAATGCCACTTTGGAAATAAGAACTCCACTTATGTTTTCCGTCGAGTCGTTCAACAGTTTTTCCTGCCCATTGTAAATTTAAGTATTTTGTAGATCGAGGCGGTTTAACATTTAAGACCCCCCTCTCCATACTCACCTTCCATCACTTTCGTTTTACTTTTGCAAATGCCTCCGATTACTTGTTTTTTCTGCCAGAGGATTTATTACAGTATGTATTATTTTATTATCCACTATGGGGAAGACCTACAGAGTGATATTCTGATATAAATTGGCTTGATCAAAAAGGTTTTATAAACACAACTTTACCTTGAATACTCAGGCCCCATTTACTCCATTCATGAATGATGGAACACACTCTAATCTAGAGAACCAGTGTCTTCACTGTTGGAATTGTTTGTTTGGAAATAACTGCCCCATATTTAATTTACGGACGAAAGTAAGTTGAAATTCCTCCATTTATACCCACTCTCATACCGTAGTTTTGGTATTAATCAAGGCCCAGAAATTCCATTCGGACAATTATTAATGCTAAAGGCATGACGCCTGGTTCGTTGTCAGAAAAGTGTGTGGTGGCCATGTTATTTTTGTTTTTTGGGGGGTTTTTGGTCGTGTTTCGATATGAACTGGGCTGTGCAAGGGGATAGGAACTCAACGCCCCTCTAGGGAAAACTTGTGTCTAATTTTGAATTCGCAAAGCAAACGTAGTAGCAGTACAAACGCAAGAGGTGGGAAAAGGCAACCCTGTCTGATACACAGGAATATCAAAAGGTTTCGTGAAAACCCGCCTACCATGATTAATAGGCTTGAACTACGTTGTTAGAAATCACCCCCTTTTTAAAGTTCCACACCACAACCAAAAACACAAAGCAGTAACAAAAATTTTGGGATATTGAAGCGAAGGCTTAATTCGTTATGCATAGATGCCACCGTCATACGGGGTGAAGTAGTTATGACATCTCATTGGACTTTATACGGTGGTTGCAATATTTATACCTGTCAACTAGCCAACGTCGTGTTAATTAATTATGATATAAGCCTACAAAGTCTTTCCGCTAGAAACTTTTTGCAAGGATTCCATAGTCTGAGTAGTCAAGGAGTGGTCTCCGTTTGTTATTAACTGACTCTTCTTTTCCTTTGTGTCAGTGCACAGTACCAGCCTCAAAGTCAGTGTTTCTTTTAAAATAAGATGCGCATTCAAAGATTATACAAGGAAAGAGTCTTTTTTCGTACCTCCTTACGGTGGATTGATCTGATGTCTGATCTATCGTGGTATCCTATCTCGTTTGTGTTGGGACTTGTGAAACAAAGTGAGGTGTGTAACTCTTTCTTTGTCGTGTGAATTAAATCGTGTGGCTGTGGTGGTTGTGTGTGTGTGGTGTGGGTGTGGACGCGCGCTGCGCGCGCGTGGGGGTGTGTGTTGTACGGCGTGGATGGTGTGGCGCGCGCGCCCGCGGGTGGTATTCAAGTGTTATTGGAATAATAAGTACAAAAATAAGGGTAAACTTCCGCGAAGGCAACAACCACTACAGTATTATCAATTAACTAGTTAACATCTCATTCCACAGGAAAGCCTTTTCAGTAAACTTGTTCTTCCGTACATTTACGTACTTACACTCACAAAAAGATAATGATATAACGTTGTTTGTGTAATTATGTTTTTTTCTAGACATCACATTATACATCTGTTCAAGATTGATATTCAAAGGGATAGTAAAAAGCAGAGGTGGAGGTATACACGAAAAATATCATCAAATATACTAGAACCAAGATTTATGACATAAGAGGAGCCATGGTGACCATAGCAAGTTGATGCTTACACCAGCAGTAAGTCTCTCTCGTTAGCGTAACAAATATCTTAAAACTACACATAACAATAAGTGCATCTCGTCCAGAAAAAAGGCGTACCTGTGGGGAAACTGTATGATGTAGCAAATAAGATTTTGTCCAGACATTACGAAATTATGTCAACAGTATATGAAAGTATTGACGAAAAAAAAAAAAAAAAAACAGTTACAAACCCTATGCAGAGAAAAAGCGAGATATGACGACTGATAGTGAGTTGCTGCTGAAAACTGGTCACCGAAACCTCATCCCACGTTGAAAGCCGCGTTCTGCTGTGAAGAGACTTCTTTTGTCCCTTTCCAATTGTTGGGATGCGTTTGTGTTCGTTCGTCTGGAGTGTAATGATGAGATAACCTTAAAGTAAAAGCGCAACGAACAGACAAACAAAAGTATAGACAAACAGCATCAGGTACACTGAAACGATGAACGCCATGTATGCCCGTATTAAAGGAAGATGATGATGTCGTTTTATTGGTCTATGTCTGATGTGTCAGCTGCAGAAGACGCTAAGAGGTCGAAACATGCGTGCTGTTTGTAAGTGTTGTCCGTTGTTAACTGGCGGAACTCATCCCGTTTAAAATTCAGGCGCCTCATCATCGACACAATATAGGGTGTCCGACCAGGCAAGATGCGGGCCAGTAAGCCGCAGAAACAAACCGACAGTCCCGTCACCCTCTAGTGATGATGGGACAGCACTTGGTCAGTTTGCCAGCGGGCCCCTCCGCCGAAAAACACAACGTCAACCTCATCCGCTCCTTTTTTTTGTTTTTTTTTTTTGTTTTGTTTTTTTTTTTTTTTTTTTTTTTTTTTTTTTTTTTTTTTTTTTTTTTTTTTTTTTTTTTTCTTTTTTTTTTTTTTTGTTTTTTTTTTGTTTTTTTTTGGGTTTGTGGGGTGTGGGTTTGGTTTTTTTTTTTTTCTTTTTTTTTTTTTTTTTTATTTTTTTGGGGGGGTTGTTTGTGTTTCTTTTTTTCTTCTCTTTCTCTCCTCGGGGGGGGGGGGGGGGGGGGTGTGTGGTGGGGCTGGGTGTTTGGGGGGGGGGGGGGGGGCACATGGAAACAATCATCAACAAAACGGCGTTCGTTTGTTGGGGATGACATGAAAAAAGAAAAAAAAAAGTGAGATGATAGGAGAGACAACAAGCACGCACGCGCGCGCTGCGCGCACACACACACAAACACAACCACACAAACACCACCAACACACAAGCAACACACACCCACACACACACAGCAAAAATATTGAAAATTCAATGAGAAACAAACCATGTGCGTTCTATATCCTGTATACGCAATTAAGTATGGATCCATATAAAACTGAGACATAGAATCGTACCTAGCCCATTAATACGAATCTGTCCAGGTAGGTACAGCATGTTCACGAGTGACTAGAGCACACTTAAGGCTCACCAGAATCAAAGATGAAAAGCTGTGATGAAATGTTAGACAGATATAATCACACACGTTGCGCGGTACCGTATATACACTTTACAACGAGTCGACTTCATAGCTTTTAGAAGCAGCTTCAGTACCATGCAGGGTAATAATAGAGACTCTGGTGATACATAGGAATAAACGTCATACGAAATTGCCTAGACTTTTCTTGTGTTCAGGAAACGGACGAACCTATAGACACGCGGAGCCTCCACAGATCCACAGAGATTTCCCCCGCGATGAGTCGGACAGGCCAGTTCTTGCCTTAGTTATGGTGCGTGTTTGTGTGTGTGGGTGTGTGTGTGTGTGGTGTGTGGGTGGTGTAGGGTGTGTGAGGTGGGGGGGTGGGGGGGTATAGTTTGCAGGACGGTCCACGTCATTTTGAGTCATTGGGCTCCGCGTAGGCACCGATACTCTCAAACGTGGAATTGTGACCAGTTCAGATTGAGCCGGAGCGCACCGTACAGTCTCATAATGCTCCTTGGTTTCTGGTCTGGCGGACAACAGGAATACACTTAAACATTAAAGTGGTTTGAAGGGGATGAGCGCAGGTGGACCTTAAGCACTTTCGGAAAGGGGTGATGCGATGTTCTGGTGTTCTGATGTCAAACTTAGCCCCCTCCTCAGTGTATCTTTGCCATGAGGCTGTGAGGGTATTGGGCCGCCATTTGACGCTTGACGTGACAACGCGCACACCTGTTCGAGCACTGGGATAAAGGGCCCGAAACACCTATCCTTGATGTGACGTAACGTGGCCTGGAGAAAGCCAGAAACACGGGCCTGGTAGACACTACCGAACAATTCATCAGAGATGCCTTTCGATGTGAGGCAGTAAATTTACCCTATTCAGGGCGAACATTTCCAATTCATTGAAAGAAATAACTCAACTTTTTCGGAAGGGGATGTTATTTCTCTTCTTTGACAGTATAACGTAAAGGTTTCAGGCCAAAGTGATCGTTGCGTAAAGCGGCCATGGGTTTTGTTTAAGCCAACTGTCACCTCCATTGAAGAGAGTGGAGTTTAAAGGGCAGGGTTTCTATACGAAAACTGCATCATAACAACACCCGATGTAATAAATTTTACGAGTCTCAATGATCCCTAATTACTTTCGTAACAGGAATAGGACTGTCAGAAACTCAGGAGCCCCCCAACACTACGAATTTTTTTTGTCAGAAAAGGCCCGATCCAACCCAACTAAAGTAAAGAAAGCATGATTAAACAAACTAAAATAAATTACATTTATATAAAGTACGGCAACATGTTAGACAGCCCGGAAAACATCTCAGCAATCCAGACGAATGGGGGAGAAAAAACCTATACAATTGACCGGAAAACTCTAATAGTTTTGCCGAATGGTAATTTCTTCAGTGTCTTTAATTTGGTGAAAATCTGTACGTCTCAACTCAAAACCATCGGATGGTTAAAAGGGGTAGATCAATCAATACATGACATGCGTGAAAAGCTTCTAACAGAAAGCTCAGAAAATGTTTTCAATGTATACGATACCAAAACTATAAATCAGGACAATGAAAATTTTAGATGACCACACTCACTCGTATATCCAAGCCAGAGCAAAACATTTTGTCAAAGCAAACAACACTTAATTATAAGATCCCCCCCCCCCACCCACACACACACACAATACAGAATTTCATTAAGGTGATGGGTGAACATGATATTTGCTGCCCTGACAAATCTGATAGTGCCAAGTAGCCCCCTTTACCACCTCAGCGATCGGTCGTGCCCCTCCACGTCGCATTGTGATGGTGACCGGGCAGATGGGCGGTTGCCCAGAGTTACGTGCGTCTATACGGAGGAATGTGGATCTGGACGATGAAAATCATCGGCTAAACTCAAAGTCGTCCACGAGCCGATGAAAGATGAGACGCCAGGTCTTTCGAAGTGATTCTGGCGAAGGGGGAGGTAGTCTTTCGCCAGAGCAGTGCCATGATGGTTTAAACTGTCCACAGCGCGGTCAGCGAGAGTGAGGGTCATGGCTAAGTTGGGAACGGTTGTTTGCCTTTGATTGAGAAGAATGAACGTAGGTAAGAAAAAAGAGTAGAGTTGTCCGTGGCGAAGTTCGTTGATCTTTTTGTGCTGTCGGTCGTCTGCTGCCTCTGTCTGTCTGCCTCTGCGGGATGTTCCTAGTGATGAGTGTGGATGTGGTGGTCATAGTGTCAACTTTCACAGGTCAAGCAAAATCAGGCAATCTGCAGTGGATATGTGGGTGTGTGTGTGGTGGGGGTGTGGTGTGGTGGTGTGTGTGGGGTGGATGTGATGTGAGAGAGTGAGAGAGTAGAGAGAGGGCGTGGTTGGGCGTGTATGTGGGTGTGTGTGTGTGTGTGTGTGGTGTTGTGTGTGTGTATGGAGTGTGGTCGTGTGGTGTGTGTATGGTGTTTTGGTGTGTTGTGTGTGTCGTGTGTATGTGTGGTGTGGTGTTGTTGTGTGGTTGTGTGGTGTGTGTGTGTGTGTGTGTGTGTGTGTGTGTGTGTGTGTGTGTGGGGTAGGGGAATATGCGCTTGCGTGCATATGGATTTAACCTATATCAGCATCTGTTTTCTACCATGAAAATCAAGCTCTTCAAAGAAAAGAAGGGGTGCTAATTTTGCAAGCGTTGGAGATGCAGTTTGGACGACCGCGCTCGGATCATTAGAAGTACATCACGACTGGATTATGATGTGTGTGTCTTGGACTGCTGGACTATACTAGTCTATACCGGGACAACAATGTTTGCCACCTAGGTGGATACTTCTCCTGCAGTGAAGATTCTCATTTCCCTGTCGGGGTATTCCGGGCCACGGGGACATCAAGCAAGCCCTATGGAGTTCTGGTCAAGTCTTGCTGTTTTTCTTAATGTTCCGGTCATCAGCCTGAAATGAAAACTGTCTTAAATCATCTAATACTACCTGACTCCACTTAGCTCCTTCAGCCTCGTTTATCAACGACTGTCCAAGTTGCGCTGAAGCCGATCTAAGCAAACGTGAACCGATCAGTTCCTTTTATTGTCTATTTGTTGTGTCTTGCTGAGAAGACCTAAGAGCGTCGAAACGCGTCTTGTGTTGTCTTGTGACCAGTTGTCCCGTTTTCTTGGCGGTTAGCAAGCATTTGTTAAGAGCTGTTTAGCATTTTAGCTGCAGCGTCACTCTTTGCAACTGAAAAGCGTCTTGCGAGATAGTCGTGTGTGTGTCCAACTCGTTCAACAAAGCACTGTATGCTACAGCAGTTCCAAAATAGAGCATTTTGCGTTTATTTTCGCACTTCCTGTGACTAATCACGAACAAAGTAGTGGTAATAATGGCTCTGAGCATGGAATCCACCGCAAAGATAAGGATATCTAAAGAGAAAATACGGTTTGTGATGAACACAACTAATGTACCCTTCCCATTGATAAAATGAATTCATTGCCATAGCAATGAGAACGGGTCAAGCATCTGTCCGCACTTGCGGGGCACACGAGGAGAGAGGCGGAGCTGAGAGAGAGAGAGAGAGAGAGAGACGCGAGAGAGAGAGAGAGAGAGGAGAGCGCATATCGGTAAAGATGATGAACAGATAATCAGCGCAAGGGTCGGGAACTTGCTGGAGGCGCGCATGGTGGATCTGGCTCTGTGACAGACAAACACGGCCATCGCGCGGCT
>JADBJO010020249.1:0-31656 GCA_016801955.1 Conus betulinus | reverse complement strand
ATTCTCTTAACTTAAATGCCGCTACAGAGGAATAGTTAACATTTTCGCACATTGCGAGACTTTTGTGAGGACATAGTAAACTAAGTTTAAACAAAGACGGTTGATGGTTATACTTAGGTTTCATAATATTATGGCTTTGGCGAATATGTCTGAGTGCTAGACAGCAAAAAACATAATGTACCTCGTTTTCTTCTGCTTCTATACACGTTGCACAAGTGAAACACTTCTGTGACAGTTCTGTATTGAAGGCTACGTACCGTTAAATCTGAGATTTCTAAGCCCTGAATCTTGTTGTTATACATTTCAAATGTGGATTCAAATCCAGCAATGGATAGGGCTTCAAAGTGGGCGTATCACAAGAAGTTCTATACATTTCATATCTACTGCTGGTCTGAATATGCGCAGTCAGTTTTTGCCAACAATAAGGGAGAGAACTCAACTCAGCTCAAACGGTTTAATTGCAAAGGCCACCGACCTATCAGCAATGAGGTCAAGGACAAAACTAGAACACACACGCACTCGACACATATACTGAAAATTATGGAAGAAAATATTTTCATAACAAAATATTTTCCTGAAATTACTCTGGCATTTGTGTGTTAACTCATTGTAGTTCTTCTCTTCGTTTTAGTGCTTTAAAAATGAACATAGCTACAGAGCGAGTTATAATTCTCTTTTTCATTTTGTAGTGGAAGAAGCATTAATACTTCATGAACATTTCTAGCATGAGGCAAAATGTATGTATCTCTTCAATCTTTATAGGATGGACAAACAATTAAAAAAAATGTATTTCGTCCTCGATTTCATTACAGAATGGACAGTTTTTCGGAGTTTACTGTATATCTTTCATGGACATTCATACGAAGTCGAGATCTCACGAGGACTTTGCGAAATTTAGAAATTGTGATATCAGTTAATTATTTCTCAGGCTGCCATAAGGATTTGAAGGCACGATATCTTGAATATATGTCACTATAAAATGTTTTACTATCGCAATTTTAGTTGCAAAGTGAAACGACTGCAGGCGGAAATCTAAACAAATCTTAAATAAATGTCAGCGAACCGCCCAGAGAAACGTGGACAAACGAGTCACAAGACAAACCACAACGCGTTTCGACCTCTTAGGTCTTCTTGACATTCAACGCCTTCTTTCTTGCGCTGAACACAGAAGCGATCAAAGCTAAGTGCATTTTCGTTATTTGTTTCATGTTTGTTGCACCTGAAGAAGACCTAAGAGGTCGAAAACGCGTTGTGGTTTGTCTTGTGACTCGTTTGTCCACGTTTCTCTGGGCGGTTCGCTGACATTTATTCAAGATTTATCCCAATTTTGTCTATAAGTCAATCATGCGTTATTTAAGTTCACCTAAAAACAGTTTCTCGTAACTCACTCCACCATTTAACCAAACAAAAGAAAAGCAATAAATATCCAAACAATGTTTTTGTCGAAGATACCCAATTTGTTTGTAGACTCCGATTTCTTGTACAATGAAATAATTTTGATTTTTCCATTGCATATGCTTGTTAGAGAGAGAGAGAGAGAGACAGAGAGAGAGAGAGAGAGAGAGAGAGAGAGAGAGAGAGAGAGAGAGTCATAAATAAAAGAGACAGCGATAAAAAAAAAAGACAAACAAAGAAGAAGTTTAAACCATCTAGATTCTTATTCATATTTTCCTTCGTTTAAAATCCACTTCACCCTCGACACAAACGAGACGAAATGTTTTCTTTAAGAGCTAGTGGTGAAGAAGGATTTTTTTCTCAATTATTCTCTGCTTATACATGCACGAAATTTAGTGGTTTCCCCTAATTGGTAGAAAGACCAATGGGAATGTTCACAGCGCCGACGGGGCTCCTCGAAGTCGGCCGAGCTATAAACAACATAGACGACTCTGGCTACTAGTTCGGTTCATATTTTCATGCATTTTGACTGCTCATAGTCTTAATCATCTCACTGTTAATTGAATTAAGTCAAATCCAGTCAAGTTAAGTCAAATCAAAATTATCTTTATTCAGGGTTAAAGAATAAGCATACAGCTTTTTTTTCATCCTGCCTTCACAAAAAAAGAATAAATATCATTTACGATCATGAAGAAAAGAAACTTGAAGCAATGTATACGCAGAAACCCAGAAATTTACAAAGTAGTGAAAACAATGAAACAATTAACAACTACCATAATCAATATCTTACTGAACAATATACACCATATCAGACTGGACACATTTGAGAGAGAGAGAGAGAGAGAGAGAGAGAGAGAGAGAGAGAGAGAGTGGAGAGACAGACAGACAGACAGACCGAGAGAGACAGAGACAGAGAGGCAGACAGATAGGCAGAGACAGACAAAACTGACAGAGAAACCAACAGAGAGAGAGAGAGAGAGAGAGAGAGAGAGAGAGAGAGAGAGAGAGAGAGACAGAGAGAGAGAGAGCGAATAAGCGTGTATTACAAATTGACAATTATGATCAATGTGCGTGAAATCAGTGAATCTTTCAGTACTGCCCACGCTGGATAGGTCCGCCGGGGGGGGGGGGGGGAGAGGGGGGGGGGGGATGCTACATTTGATTTATGTCGTTTATGGCCCAACCGCCTAAAAATACGCCGGAATTTTGTCTCTCACACACACACACACACACACACACACACACACACACACACACACACACACACACACACACTTCACTGAAACTGGCTTAAAAAATACGCCGGAATTTTGTCACACACACACACACACACACACACACACACACACACACACACACACACACACACACTCACACACTCACTCACAGTTCATTTCAGCAATTCTCCGTGATGGACTTTCCATTTTCAGTTCATTCTAACTGGTCACTTTGTACTTCCAATCCGGGCTAACAAGCCGTTAATATTCAAAAACCCCTCTCTGCCTCCCTCCACTGAATCACTGGACACAGTTTCTGGAGCTCTGTGGTGCTATTTACAACTTCTATTTGCATTTTGATAGCACCTTTGTGAGTTGATGAGCTGATAGTGGTTGATTGCGTATGCGCGTGTGTATGCGCGTGGATGGGGGAGGAAGGGATATAGAGTGGGAAGAGATCAGTTGGGAAGGTATGTTGTTGATGTGTTGGTGTGTCTAGTCAAGCATACTAGCAGCCAAGATAGTCACGCTGCTTAAATGTTTGTTTGTTTTTGTAAACACTCTGAGCACAAGTTAAACTTTAGTATTATTATTGTTGTTGTTGTTGTTACTGTTGTTGCTATCATCATCGTCATCATCATCATCATTATTATTTTCATCATTATCATCATTACCACTACCATTATTATCATCATTATTATCATTGTCATTATTATTATCATTTTCATTATCATTAATATTATTCTTATTATCATCATCATCATTATTATTATTGATCTTATTGTTGTTGTCGCCGTCGCTGTTGTCTTCCTGGCGATGTTTTCTGTAACGATTTTTTAAAAGCCGAAGAGCAAACCAAACAAATACCACTCCACTGACAGCACAGCAAATAATCCTGTGAAATCTGATGCGGATCTGGAAAATGAAATTTCCCACCGTCTTTTCCAGCAATCAGAGGGCGTTCCTATTTTTGGCAAAAGAGGAATAAATCGTGGCTGAACATGGCCGAGAGCAAAAAATCTCTTTTGCCCACAACTTTCATTTTGTGTGTATCCAACACGAAGCGGATTTTCAAACCGGAAAAAGCTGAATTTCATACCAGACTGTTTAAACCTTGGTGGGTTTTTTTTTTATTCTCCTTTTCAATCGTTTATGAATATTCATGTACCTGCTCATCTACGCTATTTACTGAATTCTCTAAACTTTCTTCCGATAGACCAGTTAAAAAAAAAATCAGAGGAAAATCACGCCTGACTTTCCATTGCATAAAGTTCCCTTTCCTCAATTCATAGATCAAGCAAAACAAAAAACAAAACAAATATTGAGAGTCACACAAAAAAAAATGATGCGAAGCGCAAACGAACAACAACAAAAATCAAGATAGTCAACGAATTGATTTGAAGTGCACGTCAAGATAACGAGCAGGATATTGACCGGCTGCAATACAGGCGCGCCGCTTCATACCGACGTCTTGACTGTTGCCCTCTCTGATTGAACTGTTCAGCTGAATGTGGGAGCAACATTGATTTGGGCGTGCGCGCCAGCGGCATCTGTCCCATGAAAACTATGGGGGTCACTCCCGCTGAACCGCGAGCTCTAACACAGATTACTTCCCTTGCCGAGTTCCGAACATCGGTCATAGGTGAGGAGAACAACTGGAATTCACCTGTTGTCGGATCAGCTCGTTTCCAGTTGTTATTAAGGGTTACAGTCCCAGGGCCGTTGAGAGCAGTGAACAGTTACGGATTCACCGCGTCTACGGCAGGGCATTACGGACGGCGTAACCTACCCCTCTCCTTCCACCGAACTAAATTGCCCTGAAAAAAAGGGAAAAAATCAAAAAGTTGTAAAAAGAAGGTTGGAAGACAAAAAAAAATCTTTTCGAATCGCCATTATTCAACATGAAAGATCACATTCATGATGGGTACAAGAGACAAGACGCGACAACGCTGAGTGCTCTCCAACTTGCAAGGGAAAATGTACAGAAGAACTAAACTATCGACCAAGCAAGGGACCTTTCACAGACTTGGCCATAACAAGCAATGACAGTTACCGCCATCAGATGATAGGCCTACACAAGGTACGGCGCATACAGCTCTGAGAAAATGCAAACCAAACGTTCTACCATCATACGAAGAAAACGCGCGAGGCCTTGAAGGATTACGTTCAAGGGGCATTGACTATGGGTACGTTTTATCCTGTTCTAACTCCTACCACCCAGCCGTCTAGCAAGCAGGGAGCAACTGCTACGTAATACTGGCAAACGGAGAGGTTTCTCTTTTAAGTGTAATATGTGTCTAGGCAGAGAAGAATCGTGCAAGTGTATAGCGCATAGTAGCGCAAACGAAGATCAAATAAAGTCGTGCAAATACACTGCGCCAGGAAATTGCCCTGAAACGAGTCCGGTACCCATGACTTGTTTGACCGACAGGGTTTTATGCCGTAATGATCCGGCCCCACGAGTAGTTCGAGTCTGCGGGCCCGTCCAGTTATCACTGTCCCGCCGGACAGACGGACGGACAGACAGACTTAATACCAGTATCTTGATGTGGACGCAGGATGGAAATGCACTGATCAGACGTCTCGTTGTCTGATGTGATTTCAGCGGCCGCAAAATATAGAGTCAAAGATGATGATGGGAAACGTTTGCTATACGCAGGCAAACAATCAGCCTTTTTTTTCTTTTTTAATTCTTCACGACCAGTCAAAGTAAGCGACGCTTATGTTTTCTCTCTGACCAGCGTGTTAGGCGACACACAGGTCAGACGCCCGTAAAGTCGCGTCTACAAAACACCTGCTCCTAAATACTTTCATCTTAGTTCATCTGAATCCATCCATTTGAAACTCCTGCGCTCTGTGCTCTCCTATCTCAGGAGATGTGGCGTAGCGTAGCCTTCATGGACCGACCAGTCCGCACGCAGTGACATCTCCTTTGCTGAAATCAAAATGATCCCGAGCACGTGAAATAGCAACGCTTTCTGATTGATAGGCGAAGCATTTTTTTTTTTTTTTTTCTTTTAACTCTCGTTTTACGTATGGGAGGGCACACAGTGCGTGGTAGATGACCACTCATTCTGCTGCTCTCATATCAGCAACGCCTTTCAACAGCGAGAAGAGACGAACTCCATCACGGTGTGACAGAATGGCGTCATAAAACCATGTTGTGTCTTTGACCCGGACAAGCGTGCGCTTGCAAACTTGCAGCGGGCGGCTATTGCTTGTACAATTCAAATTCGCTCCGGGGGTCCGTTTTTGCGTGTCTGTATCTAGTCATGGACTCTTTCTAGTATCAGAATGTCAGATGGTTGTCTTGACGATGAGAAGATTTTGTGGAGAAAACGTTGATAATGATTTGAAAACAAATCGTAAAACACAAAACTCTGACTGTAACGGGAAAACAGTCATTTTCAGGCTAAAATAAGAAGAAAATGATACTCCCGAAGGTGCTAGTAGGACCCTGAGAAGTACTGTCCTCAACTGCCAAACAAACTAGCTGGAAGCACCACCCTTTGTAGCCTGCACTGTGTTCAGATAGGGTGCAGGCACGCACAGGGTATTCCATTAACACGTGAAGGGACAAAATTGCTCCCTGGTATATGCCATTCTGTAATGGCCACTGGATGAGACGTGACAGAACCTCCATGGGAGTGTTCCCATAGATGCACCAGCCCGTACTTCATGACTGCAGTGCCTACTGGCAAACAAACGCCACCGCCAAGCAACTTTCGTGTGCACACCCCGTAGTCTCACTCGTTGCTGTTCTGCTGACAGGCGACGACAGTACAACTCCAGACACGGCCAAGCTTTCGCCAACCTTTTTGGCTGACTCTGGACAAAGGTCCAGTGACGGTGAGGAAAGACTCACTGACCGCATGGGAAGTCCTGTTGACAGCGGGAAAGAATGTGATCTAGGATTCTCTTCAGAAAGCATTTCTTTTTTGTCCCGGTCTATTTTTATTCAAACCTTATCCGGACCACGCTTTTCCTTTTTGCGTTGTATGACCGTGCAACCGAGAGGCATTGACTTCAGAAACATACCTCCCTTGGCGGAGCAGAATTAATAGGCGCAGTTAGTTTAGCTCTCCATTTGTGGCAATATCCTGTACGACCTTTTGCCCCGGTCTATTTTTAGTTCAAGCCTTTTTCTGGACCAATTTTTTTTGCGCTGTACGGCCGCACACACTCGAGAGGCGCTGTGTTCGGAAACGTAAGACACTTGCCAGAACAGAATTCTGGGTGCAGTCAGTTCAGCTCTCCATTTTTGGCAACATCTAGCATCTCCTGGATGTCCTCAATCGCCTCGGCAGCAGGCTCAGGTGAACATTAGTCTGGGAAGTGCCCCCCTAAATCGACTTCGGAACAGCGCAAAGTTTGATGCATATGTTGTCTGTCAGAAACTGCTTCCAAATTGACTCTAAAATGTGTTCACTAAAACTCAGCAGGAAAAAATCTTTCTAAATCGTTCCTTTTCTGCCCGTGACTGTCTCAATTCTACATGGTTAGTTTAAAAAAAAAAAACGCATAATTAAATCCAGTGTTAAGTGGACATCAAAGCACGCATGCTCACGAGGGAGGGGGAGGGGGAGGAGGAGGTGGCTATCTAGCTCTACACCCATACCACCTGAACAATAATACATTTAAATGGACAGCGAAAACGGCTATTTTTCCCATCCCTCTATTTTCAATACCGGTTTGATTCGAACTCGAACTCAAAACATCAAACACCAAACTCGTTGTTTTCCCACCGATACAATCTTTAAAGCATTTTGCACCAATCTGTAAAAGAGGATGTGGGTGTGTGTGGATGTGTGTGGGGGGGGGGGGGGGGGAGGATGTGGGAGAGAAGCGGTGGATGGGAGGTCGAGGGGAGGGAAAGTCCTAACTGGAACCGGATCCTGAAGAGACGGTGATAACAGAGGAGGAAAGTGGTTCACGTTATTAATAATTCACGAGCACTGTCATTTACCTTAATGAATTTGCAACGGATTGATCGGTCTCAACGTTCTGATGACTGAGAAACTTGATTGATGGCTTTCATGGCGGTTTTGTTATATCACCCGTGTGATCTACCATGACGCTGCCCCACTGCACGGGACCAGAGACCGACTGGGGGATGACAAAGAGTGATAATGAGAATACTGATGACGACGGTGAAGGTGGTGATGGTCGTGATTATGATAACAATGTGAACAATGACATGTGTTGTTACTGTTGTCGCTGCTGCTGCTGCTGCTGCTGCTGCTAGGGACGATGCTGATGATAATGATGATTATGGTGGTGATGGTGGCGATGATGATGATTATGATGATGATGATGATGATGATGATGAAATGGACAATGATAATGATGATGGTGGAGGTGGTAGCGATGATGATGATAATGATGATGATGATGATGACTCATAATGATGATGATGATGATGATTATGATGATATAATGATGATGATGATTTTTCATCATACGACTGTACACGACACTGCATATACAACACTGCGCTATACTGCCAACTCCGTGCAGTCGCTACACACTATACTGTCGTCATGTTACACAACACTTCGTTATACTGCAGAACACTGCACCACACAATACGGCATTAAGCGACCAAGCCTGCGTGCATCATTCTACATTTTGCTATGCTATATTACAACACAGCGTGTTGTACAGTGCACAGTCTACCCTGTTTACACTGTATTCACAGTATGCCAGACACTATACTGAAGCACACTGCACTGTACGTGGCTGTAGATAACATTGCCATGCCGTTCTCTACACTGTACTATGACAGAGTACATTGTTCTATATGGCACATTGTACCATTACGCTAGACTTCACGCATGCATGTACACATCACGTACGCACGCACGCACACGCATACGCAGCACGCACGCACAAGTGATAGTCTCTTAAAAATTCAAAGAACAAAGAAATTAGACAACTTCCGCACTTTTTTTTAGAAATGTTTTATTTTTAAGAGCACTTTGTCCATTCCTGATATCATTTGACAGAAGTGGTAAATAAACTTTCTGTAGCAATAAGAAAGAGACGAAGTTTCTTTTATTACATATTATTTTTTTTTGTGTGTGTGTGTGTGTAACATATCACATTATGGGCACTTTGGTCAAAGAGTAATATTCATGGCAAATAACAATCATATCACAGTCTTTTATTATCGATCGTGTTTCTCAATACAAAATTGCCTTCCAATCTCAAACTGAGAATTTGTGATTACATATCAGGAAGAGTACATAGAAGAGATTTTCTTTGAAACAAACTTTTACACTGTCTGTTAAAATAACGTTCATCACTGTTTTGTTACTCTTTTCGTTATATTTCGTTTGTAATCAGCTTGTATGATTCTTGAATATTCGCGCATAGAGCTTCCTTATGAAGGAAAAGAAAAAAGACTGTCGAATCCAGACGCAGTCATATCCACTTTCAGATTGAATGTGCCAAACAAAGTCCATGCAAGGAGAATGCTTAAAACCTTAGCAAGTAAAACAGTATAGTAACTATACATTTTAGCACAATCTATTATATCTGAAATATTGGTAACAAACTGCTGGACCAAAATCGAATGGTTTGATCAAAACAGTGATCGGATACAAAACCAGTGTGTCCATAAATAAGGTGAGTCTCTCTCTCTCTCTCTCTCTCTCTCTCTCTCTCTCTCCTCCTCTCTCTCTCACACACACACACACACCCACACACACACACACACACACACACACACACACACATACACACACACACGTGTGCGCTCCCGTGCGCTGCTCTCTCTCTCTCTCTCTCTCTCTCTCTCTCTCTCTCTCTCTCTCTCTCTCTCTCTCTCTCTCTCTCCTCCTCCACCTACCACCCATCCCTGTCCTCTACCCCACGTCGTTAAAATGACAATAACGGGACATGTGAACGAATCTACCGGCACGCACGACACCACTTCAACCCTATCCAACTTGCATATAACTCGAAATCACCATAACGAGTTGTCTCCCCCACAGGAAATCTTATTATTGTGCCATCTAGCGGTGAGCGAGTGCCTGGCAATCGATCCATGGGATCAATCAACCTTGATGAGGCGGATGATCATGCATGACAGAAGGATTTTTTTACAATATAAGTATGGGTTTTCCTGTCGTCCGCATATGAATGAGAACTGGCTTAAGTCTTCACACCCAAACCATATTTGTTGAAAGAGACTCGTCTATCATCCACAATCAATATCAAAACCAGCGGCAGAAAAAGCTGGGCGCAGACAGTGGTGCTGATCCAATCCATCAGCTCCAGAGATACCAAGCAATCTTCTTCAGACTGAGAACTGGCTACTGCTGACTGCTGAGCCATGTCAGCCGAATTAAGATTGCCCACACAAACGTTATGTCAGCGTGGCACTGGATCTCAGACCCCAGAACACATCGTCCAACACTGTCCAGCCCATGATGTTCTACGGCGTCAAACCTGGCCAGAGAGTGTAGAACTGCAGATGCAGCTTTGGGGCCACCCGTGTGGGATTGATCGTGGCGACAGGATTGAAGATCTGACGCGACCAAAAAAATGGACCACAGAGGAGGAAGAAGAAGAAGAAAAGAAGATGAAGAAGAAGAAGAAGAAGAAGAGAAGAAGAAGAAGAAGATGATGATGATGATGATGATGATGGTGAAGGTCAAGGTCGAGGACAAGAACACTAAAGAGACTCGGAAAGATGGAAGGAAATCCTTGTCTTGGTTGAGCGTTTGCACAGGAAAGGATCCAGCACCTTCGGTCCGAGTCCCACGGTTACAGTTTAGGCCCCAAAGTCTATATATTCTCGATTACACTCAAAGCTACACCTGGCCTTGCAGAAGATCAGCTAGATACCAAAACATATTCATCACACAGTCCATCCTTTCACCCACACCATACCTGACTCGAGGCAGGTCCTCATGTCCTTTCCTTTTTCTAATCAAGCACGGTCCACTTGACCCTTCATTTTCCTGTCGTCCTGCTGGACTTTTCACTCCAGAATCCTTGTGCCCTATCAATGCGTAGAAACACAAGGAGTCCACAAGTCATGCATCAATCTGCTCTTTTAGCTGACATATGGCATTGAACTAATTTACGGATCACAAATTCCGGAGAAAATAGTCTTTTTTCCACATTCAATTTTTTTTAACAGAACCAGGGGCGATTTGCATCTTTTGAAACTTAGTTCTTTGTACTCAACCTTTGCCGTAACCCCCGAGCTGACCTGTATACAAGCCTTAAGTGTGCAGCTTTGTCATATCTGTATTAAAAAATATATTTAAGGCTACCATTTAGGGCATTTTCAGTGGTACAATCATCAGCAAAGACATACAGTGACCCTTCCTGGCATGTCAAAACAGCCACAGAATGAGCTAGGAACACCCACATTTGAAACAACAAATAAACATAATAAACGGAAAAGTAGAGACATGGATTTTTACCATTTCGTAGCATGTTGCACTATTAAAAAGCTATTAACCTATTAAAAAACTGAGTTTCTGTGCAGTAGAATTTCAACACACAACTTTTATTTTAGAACCTACCCTTAAAATAAGGGTCTCCATACAGTTGACATGCATTTGCCAAAATTTCATGGACACAGCTGTGGTCAAAATCTGTAGGAAAAATGTCAACCATGACTCAAAAGTCTTTTCATGCTAGAAATTATGAAAACATGGTCGATTGCCCAACATGCCTTTGAAAATGAACATTTTTGTAATATATAATAGTTCTTAATACTTTCATGTTTGTCTCCCTTGTATGATATCAGGGTTAACCCTGATTTAACAGGTGTCTATGCTGTGAATGATTCCATTCCATTCATTTGATATTGGGCAAGGACTAAGACAAAGATGTATCTGTCTACCTGAGATACTTACCATCCTCATGCCAGATTTAATGTATTTTGATTTCTTTCCATCTCCCTTGCCCTGAAAAAAGAAAACTTTTGCACTGAAAACTGAACTAACCTTGAAGTATGCCAGTACAGAGCGGGCTGCTGGTGTGCAGGATAAAGTGAACTGAAGTCCGCTGCTGAACCTGCTGCCAAACTGCACCTCGGTGAAAGGATTTGTTCATCCACTCTGTTGATAAAGAAAGAACGAAAGAGGTTGTCTTGTGATTTCAGCATATGAACAGCAGTTTTCATAATCCACGCATCGCCTTCTCCACACTACCACCTCTCCCCCTCTTATCCCACCACCCCCACATCCCTTCCTTCTTCCCATGTAATCTAAACCTTCTTTCCCCCGCCCTCCCCCCCCCTCCCCCCCCCCCCCCCCCACGTTCTGCTGCCCTCTCCACCTTCCTTTCCACAACCCCACCCCCCCCATGTTATATCCCGCCTCTCTCGCTCGCGCTCTCTCTCCTCATCTCTCTCTCTCCTCCCTCTCTCTCTCTCGCCGTCTCTCTCTCTCTCTCTCTCTATCCTCCGTCATGCGTGCGGTCTCCCTCTCAGCAGCATTTACCCCAGGACTTGACAGAAATGTTGTCACTGCTTACTACACCATCTCTGATGTGTCTGTATGTAGATGATATTCATTTTCCTTCCACCCACCCATCCACCACCTTCCCCCATCCAACTGTTTTCATGAGACACAGGCAATCATAAGGAGAGAGACAGTGAAGGCTGAAGATGGGTGATTAGCTGTAAGGAGGGAGAGGGAGTGAGAGTGGCAAGGAGGAGAAACACATCAAGTGAGGAAAGAGAAAGAAATCAAAAGTCATTGCCTGGGTGATGGTGTATGGTGTCCAGACTGCCAGCCCCTCCCTTTTCCTTACAACACACACACACACACACACACACACACACACACCACACACACACCCACAAATCATATACCCAAACTCTTTGACTTGAACAAGGGACACAGCCGCCCAGAACTGCTACACACCTGCTTTGAATGGAATAATGGCCCAAAGATGCAGTATTTAACAAGTTAAAATGCCTGTGGCTGCCTGTCAGTGGCTGGACAACAAAGGTTTCTTGACTTTTGAGCAAAGAAGAAAAGGCTATGAAGTGATTAGCAACAAAAGGCCCGAGAACATTGCCAGAAGTCAGAAGCGGGACTCACGCCTTTGCTTGCTTGCCAGAACACATCAACAGCCTGCATGGCAGACAGCATCAAGGAGAGGGGGGATGCGTGCACCAACTTCTTCAGGATCGCATATGCGTCCCACCTGGCAAATCACAAAGAAACTTAAGATATCTCAGCTATGACCCTTCTACTCCTGTCTGTACATGTGTGTGTGTGTGCGTGTGCGTGCGTGCGTGGTGCGTTGCGTGCGTAGTGTGTGTGTGTGGGTGTTGTGTGTGTGTGTGTGTGTGTTGTGGTGTGTGTGTGGTGTGGCTGCGTTGCGTATGTGCATTTTTTTTTTTCTGTGTGTGTGAGCGCCGCTCGCGTTTGCGTGATTGCCGTGCGTGCACGCCCATGCGTGTGTGTGCAAGCACGTGTGCATCGCATCCATACTGCATGTGTGTGCGCATCTGTGCCCGTATGGGCACCAGCAGTAACCCACGGCCACCACCCCACTTGCACGCACACATTGATCATGCACATGCGATCAAACAATCATTCACTCATTTTTAATTTCCGATTTACACACAACCCCTCCTCCCACCTCGCCCTCCACCACTCCTTAGTCTCTCTTCTCCGTACCTCCCTAAATCTACTCCCCCCCCCCCCCCCCCATCCCCTTCCCTTCACACCCACCCCCTCCACAGGATGTTATGACAGTAGTAATGTTGGTCAACAAAATGCATCTGTTGGCTCATAATCACCCTAACAGCTTGAACTGGAAGACGCATTTGGGGCACAGGCTATGACTTACAGAATGTCTTTCAGCAACATCCGTTTTCCACGACAGTGTACCTGCTTGGGTTCAAGAGTGCCAGTATGCAAAGTTTAATGCGGGCATAGGTGCGACAACATCAAGTTGATGGGCATGGGAATGCACACCTGCATTCGTACCAGCAACATATCTGAGTCTGTGTGCAGTGATACTTTTTTTTTTTTTTTTAGGTCGCAGAGTTTCTCAGATTTTTCGGTCCCAGATTTCTGTTCAACCATGAGCAAGCACCACTTTCCCCCAATGGTGTTGCCTTGAGAATCAACACGTACGGTGGTTTAAGCACGTCCATACTGATTTCGTACGTCGCTAGGCAACATTTTCGGATTTTTTTTTTTCGTCAGATGTAATTCACACACAGTCCAAAATGCAGCAAATATCTTTTGCTTACAATTTTTATGCGTAGTTTCCGAGCAAAAATCACTTTTCGAACCCTATCTTACCTGACTCTGAGGCGGGTCTCACGGCCGGTCCCTTTTCTATGCAAGCACGATCCACATGACCCTTCGTTCCTGTCGTCTGCCCTTCGTTCCCTGTCGTCTGCTGCCAAACTTTTCATTCCAAAAATCCTAGTGCCCCTACCAATGGCGTAGAAACACAAGGAGTCCACAAGTCATGCATCATTCTGCTATTTTGTGCTGGCATATAGCATTGAACTAGTGACCCCCAAATTCCAGGATAAAATCTTTTTCATATAAAAAAAAGAAGAAAAAAACATTCCCCGGAGCCAGGTGATTTACGTCTGTTCAAATTTTGTTGTTACTTCTTGACCTTTTGCTGTTAACTCCGAACTCTGATCTTGACCTTCATGATGATCCCTCCTCCTCCTCCTCCTTCCCCCCCCTCCCCCCCCCCCCCCCCCCCCCTCCGACGCCTCCCATCCCTACCCCACCCCCCCCCCCCCCCGCCCCCCCCCCCCCCTCCCCACCCTTCGCGCCTCACAGAAAGACCACACAGCGCAAAAACACATGAAGTATGGTCTATCACGTCATCCAACCTTTTTTTTTCACGCCCACGTTTAGCCCTCATGACCCTCACGATTCAACAACGCTGCCACACGACAAACGTGGAACGTGTTGCACGTTCAAGTGGTGCATTTTTATTGTGGACACCTGTCAAGCATCTTCACCTAATTTGAACGCGAAGCACAAACTGGTTTCTGCGTACGTCTTTGACACCGGTGAAACACCCCGAGATTTGTCCCCCATCCCAGAAGCCCATCCCCCCCCGGGGGAAGTGTCGCGTACACTGATGTATCCCCCTGGGGAGGCATTCCAGAATGTCCCCCCCCCCCCCCCCCCCTACCTGTTATGTCAATGGTTGACAATCGCTGTCATCCCATAATGCCCCCCCCCCCCCCAACTTAGTGTAAGTCTCTCTCTCTGTCTGTCTCTCTCTTTCTCCTCCCATCTCTTCCTCTCTCCTTCCCTCTTTCTCTCGGTCTCTATCTTTCTGTCTGTCTCTCTCCCTCCCTCTCTCTCCCTCTCTTCTCTCTCCCTATCTATTAAAAGTGAGAGAGAGAGAGAAAGAGAGAGAGAGAGAGAGAGAGAGAGTGTGTGGAGTGTGTGTGGTTGTGTGTGTGTGTGGTGTGTGGTGTGTGTGTGTGTGTGTGTGTGTGTGTGTGCTCGAGTGTATGCGTGCGTGTATGTGTCTGAGTATATTCTCTGTAAGTGGATGCGTGCGCGTCTGTAATAATGCGTGTAAGCGAAAATATGACTGATCATTGATATTGTTGATTCTAAAGTTTCCACTGTTCGTTCACTCTCTCTGATAAGACAGTACTTGTAAGCAATAGTTCACTACGACTGTTATTACTATATGTTTTGAGGCCAGATCCTGTTGGACACGGATAAACTTTGTTCATGTATGTATTTGATTATTCTACGCATGCAACCATTAATTATTTGATGCTACAATTTTGGAAGGACAGAAGGCTTGCTATTCCTTTTTAGCAGTTCTTTTCCATTTAGATTGTCGGTTTCACTGATTGATTTTTGCATACCATTTACAATAAAGAAAGGCACTGTTTTCTTTCAATGGCAGCCATTTTGGAAAAGCGAAAATCGGATAAAAAACATACCGAAACTGGATTAAAAAAAAAAAAAAAAAAAATTTAGATACTATGAATCATTCTGGCTAAATGAACAATTTTCTTGACTGAGACCAAAATTCAGTATAAAATAATCACAATCAGGCATCATTTGTCCCTTTATATTTGCAGTTTACAAATCTGGTGGCGGCCATCTTGATTTTACGCAATAACTCAAAATACCCAACATTTACGAAGTGGCCTCCAACGGATTAAGATTCAGCACACCCAAAAATCATGTTAGATCAACAAACAAAAAAATCATAATATATAACACAAAACAAGGTACCCCTAAATATCGCCTGGACTAGCAAGCAGGTGTGACGTATTTCTGTTTTCTGACACTTGTTGACACGCGTCACGCTTACTATATTCCGTTGATCAGCATTCATCCAGTTGCTAATTTTTTGAAGAAACAATGCCTCCATTTTAAAGCAAGTTGACACTTGCCATGAAGATTTCACCCTCCGGAAAACATACTCTCTCTCTCTCTCTCCTCGCGTCTCTCGTCTCCCTCAGGCTCTCTCCATCTCTTCTCTCCTCTCCTCTCTCCCTCTCTCTCTCTCTCTCTCAGTTGTGCCTCTTTCTCTCTCTCTTTCTCTGTCCTTGTCTCTGTCTCTGTCCTCTGTCTCTCTCTCTCTCTTTCTTTCTGTCTGTCTGTTTTATTTCTCTCTCCTGCCCTCTGCCCTCTGTCTTCGTCTGTTTCTAGATTACGGTACGTTAAGCAAGAATCAGTTGCAAAGAGAGAGAGAGAGAGAAAGAGACAGACAAGAGACAGACAGACAGACAGACAGACAAAGAGAGAATTGGGGTTGGTGGGCATCTGGGATTAAAATATATTTTGTCCTCATGGGGGGGGAGGGATAATAGATAGGGGGGGGGGGGGGGGCATTTTAGATTTGTCCCCCAGGGGGACTTGTCAGCATATCCACATGTCCCCCGGTGGGACATTCTTGGTATACTAAACGTCCCCCCAGGGGCATTCTGGGATACTGAAAACGTCCCCCGGGGTGGCAGTCTGGGATACTAAACATCCCCCCCCCGGGGGGGGGCAGTCTGGGAAACTGAAACGTTCCCCGGGGGGCAGTCTGACACCGCCAGGGAAGCACGGCGCCGCCACTTTTTTTTTTTTCTAACTAGCGTTCCACGGTGACACCCTCTCTCTGAGAAGAGTGGCACCATCGTCAGCTGAAAGCTTCAAATCCAGAATCTACAGCCTTCGTGCGTCTTCTGCAGGAACCGGCATCCATGTTGGGGCTCGGTGAATGGTCGCTGTTTGGCTGTGTCACCTAGCTATAGCAGTATCAGTATAGTGGTGTGATAACTTTTTTTTCTTCTAGCTCATTCCCACGTCTAACTGTAACCAATCTGTGTAACCACCCGCAGACGCACGACAGAATCATGAGAATATTGATGGTTCGTCATCAAATGGAAGAAGTCATCTCCAACGCCTCTCATCTCCCCTTGATTTCCGCCAGGCCTTCTCCCCAACCCTGGAGCTCCGAACCTCCCCTTCACCACCACCATCACTACCTACCTCTGCATTGTGCAGATTTACTCCATCCGTCGTCCCGCATTCCCCATTTACCCTACTCATTCACTCATCCCCTCACCCTCTCGCAGCAGTGTTTGAAACAGTTCTTCCGGGCTTATTCATTCACCCCAGCTCGCACCGTAAGAACGTCTACCACCTTCTTCAACGGCCACATGGTTTTTCAGGTTCTGTGTGTGTGCTGGGTCTTGTGGTACTAAATGAGTTACTAAGTGAACTCTCGCACTGCGGGTTTCTTCAGTCGGGGTGCTGGAGTCCACTGGGTGTGTGTGACGTCAAAGACACACGGACAGGTGGTCCCGAGCCTCCCTTCCTTCCACGGTCACATCTGAAGAAACCCGCGTCAGACCTATCCACAGGCGGCAACCGGAGACCCGTAAGGCCCTGCACCCATCTCTGGTGGCGGTTTGACCTCGTCGGGAAGATATGCTGTTGTTGGTAATAATGTGCATGTTATGTGTCTGTGCTGCTTTATGTCAAATGTTGAAGCTTGGTTATTAACATCTATGGAAGTTTGTGTTTCGAAAAGAATGTTCCTTTGGCCTTGTCTGGAGCGTTACCCGACACTTGTTTACGCACCAAGCACAACCAAGTCGTCCGTAAATTGACAGAGAGAAGCAAAAGATGAATACTTCGGAGTCTCTCTCTTCGGCTCGTATGTAAACTATCAGCAAGAAAGGACTGTCTCTGGGCTTTAGATAAAAAAAAGAGAGAGAGAAAGAAGGAGAAGAGAACGTCAATAAGAGGAGTAGTAAAAGAAAGTTAACATTTTGTGCATAGGAAAGAGGGTAGGGGAGGGAAACTCAATATACAAAAGATAGTATAATTATGAAATCGAAAGAAAGCGAGATGAGAAAAAGGAGGGGATAGGTATATAGGAGGAGAGCTCACACTCACGCCAGCTCCGCGACTAAGACATTACTGTCGTCAGTAGGGGGCTTAGTAGGTGGTGCCTGCGTATGTTAGATCAGAAAACAGGTGCCACTGAACACCACCTAAGTGACTCGGCGCAGCAGGTGCAGTGTCTCCCTCGGTGTGGTTGCCTCTTTACGACTTGACATTGACTGTTCCCTGTGGATTGCCGGTGCCGGGGGGCTGCGGCAAGGCCGCCCGGGCTTGTGGCTGTGGACGGGGTGTGTCGGAATGAGTGGCGTGGGTTGCACTGCCTTTGGAGATGGCGCAGAAGTTGAGACAGAAAAAAAAAAAATATCATCATCATCTTTATCATTACTGTTATTGCTATCATTAAGTCAATACGATCATCTTAGTGGAATAGCTCAGTGGCAGAGCGCCGACTTGCAATCTCTGGGCGTCCTGGGGGTCGCGGGATTCGAGTCTACGCCGGGCCCGTTTCGGTACAGGGGGATTTTTTCCCTCGGAGTTAAACATTGGTTCTGAACTCCCATTTCCCAAAAAGTCAGTCCTTCGAATGAGACTATGAATCGAGATCCGTGTGAGAACGCACACATAACATCTGGCACACACGTACAATAAAGGCTGTGCTTTCTGGCGTCGCCTCGCGGTAGTTGTCTGTCGATATTAACCTTGCTGTGTGTAAATTGTATTGTCATACGTACGATATAACAACCAATGTCATAAGGCACTATTTTGAGCCATGGACGACTCTCTCTCTCTCGCTCTCCCCTTCTCTCCCTCGTCTCTCTCCCCTCTCATTGCCTGTTGAATCTTGGCTGGGTCGTCTGCTAAGAAAATGGCTGAGAAAGATGAGGAATAGATTATATATAAGAGTATGGTTTCGAACTCTTTGACTAACGATAGCTATAATATACATTGTGATTATTTTACCGACGGTTTCTTTGAATATTATTAGTTTGAATTTTAGGGATCCGACCATTAAGAGACTCTCCTCTGGTCAACGGGCAATCTAGACAAATGTGTGCGACGTCAAGTGTCAACAAAACCCCTGTCAGGCTGGACAGGTTGAAAAAGACACTGGGAAAACTACAATTAAAGTAAAAATACAACTGAGGAATGTACCAAGCTGATACATGGAAAGCGACAAGGTTATGGTAAATTCATCCATGGGGCTGCTAAATCCAACGAATATAAACAACAACAAAGTTAGAAACACCACACGACACACGACCACAGAAAAAACACACCGAGTGTCAAAGGTAGCATGGCAGCTATTGTTTATAGACCCAAGATTCGGGGTTTACCTTTGCATTGTAGAGGGCGATAGGCTATTTTTGCGTTTGTGCGCCATGCGTAAATGAAGTAAACAAAAGATGCTTAAAATAGTACGGCTTCCCGAGAGAATTATACGACACAGGGAAAGAAAGGTCTTCACTGTGTAGTGAATGATATTACGATGAGGGAAATGGAATAGAAAACATGTGTTTTGTATGCTAGTATCAACAGTATTATATATTATGAGTTTTAAAAATAATATATATATATACTTCCATCTAGGATAGAAACGTACTAAGAAGTATTAATGTATAATAAGATAGAATTCTGCATGTATGTACTGTCATGGACGAATGTTTGATTGCAGTCATGACAAATTTTGTTCTAATTATATAAAATTGATATATACTTCTTGTTGCGTACTCATATAGGTATGGAGGTGGGGAGGGGGGGGGGGGGGGGGGTGGGGCCGTGGGCGCCGTACGAAGCAAGACTGTCAGCAGTCGTGTGACTTCCAATTTGGAGACCTGCCCTGAAATTCGAAGTAGTTGATGACGACCCGGTTGTTTTTCCGTTTTTTGTACGCTGCTAAGCGCTAATCGTGATTCATCACCTGCTTCCGGTTCGGAGACCCTCCACTAACGTTGGAAACAGAAAGGTTGAAACAGAGGCCAAGTTTCCCAATTTCTCACATACTGCTGTCGACTGTTTTCACCGGGGACAATGTCGCCTCCCGCAAACCCAATCAGCATCCTGTTCATGCAGATTCTACGGTAATCTGTAACAGTCAAAGTCCAAGCTTAACCATTTTTTTTTCAAGATTCGATGTTTAAATCAATTGTCGATGGCGGGGAGGTGGAATCGTCAATGACCATGTCAGTGTGGAAACATTGTAGTAATTCTGCTGACTGGGTGTTAGAACGAGAATTGTTTTGTGTGCTTTTTTGCTTGTTGTGGGACTAAGACATAATTATGGCTCTTTTTGTATCGTACAAAATGTGCGTTTCTTTACACACGTGGATTTTGTTGTTTGGTTGTGTTTTGCCTGATAACAATGTTAGTTTAGTCCGCACTATTGACGTCCTCATAGCACATGAACCTGGGTGGGTGCCAAGCATTCCCCAATCTAAACTATCACTTAGTCACTCACTACAGTACCAACCCGTATACCAACATCAGCAGGAAAAAACTAATATCTCGTCTATTGTAGTCATTATTACACAAAGAGCCACGTGGCTCGGGACAGCACGGACAACGCACAAATCGCGAACGCTCACCACGCCCTGCCGCTACATCGTCAACGAACTAGGCAAACGATTACCCTTCTAAAAATCTCTTGTTATGTCTGATAAAAGAAAGTACAAACAAGTAGCAAAACTATGTGGTAATTATGAAGGGATGTAAACTGTTTTTCATTCTATGAACTAATGACCGTTGATGCATTACTTACTTTTTTTCTTACGTACACACGTTGGTTTTGTTTTTCTTTTTTTTTCTTGTTGTTCTGTTGTTTCGGTGTTTCACAAACTTCTTGGTCTAAAGCGTTACTTGGCTTGGCTTGATTTCTTATCTCTACTAAAATGTGTTCAGTGGTTTTTTTTTCCTGTTTTCATTATATTCCCAACCTTATCTAGAAATTAGCATATCTGATACTGCACTCTCTGTCTTTCCTTTGTGTACTTCTTTCGTTCGCTACTAGTGTACATCCAGCTCGCTATACCCCGCGTGCCTTTCACTATCATTCTTCTACCATCCACGCAACAGCCATTGCACTGCACACGACTACCCGAGCCCCATCTAGCACATCTCTCCCTACGCTGCTCCTTCCTCAGTCGCCTCACAAACAATCGCTCCTCTGGCGCATCCCCTCTCTTCCCATCGATCCGCCGCCTCTCCCTTCCGCATCTGCATCCTGCCCGCCGCCATCCAATCCTCTCTCTCCTCTCTCCCTCTTCCTCTCTCATGCAATGCTCTCCGTTTTGCCCGTCCTCCCGTTCTATTCTTCAGACTTTGACGGCTGCTCTTCCGCGGGTTCTTTCGCCCGGGGAGGATGAGGGTTGACACCCCCGGGATGGGCTGAGACATAGGTCGTGGGCCTGCTGTTCCTACGTCACGGCGCGCAGACGCAACATAAACACCGCGCCATGCAGGACAAAGCGTCGCGGACGCGCCTCCACTCTTTCCCCACTCACTCCGCGTCAAAAAAACACAAAACTGTGCGGTCCCCTGCACCTCGCCACATACACAGAGAGCGACAAAATAGCGAGAGAGAGCCACGGGGTACGATACGGAGATCCAGGAGGGCCATTCTTACGATGCTCAGCGTTCTCGCATCGACCGATACTACTACGCGACCCCGAAATCTCTGCGGCCATTCAGACTGGTACCTAGGTCGGCAAGCAAAGGACTTAGTGGGGCCGGAAAAAGAAACGGAAAAAAGAAAAAGAACAGGAACAGTGCAGTCTGTGAATGACAAGTTTCCGCGTCTGTGAGGCAAGAGTTCGTCGAAAGGAAGGGTGACAGGTTGTTGAAGCAACAGGCGCCTTGGGCGGAACAGGGATTTTCAATCGGGACTGATCGATGATTGGAATGGTAGGTTAATCGATTTGATTGGTTGATTGTTAGTTCCCTTTGGCTATTGAGTGAGGTTTGGTGCGCAGGCTTAGAAGTTCTAGACACAAGCACATAGTACACATCCACCTGTAAACCTGGGTTCGCGAATAACCTCCCGAACAGCTGCAGGAGAGTCGAAAGGGTGGAGGTGAGAAAAGAGGGTGGACAGCGGAGAGTGAGTGAAGGAGAAGGAATGGGTAGTCAGAAGGGAGAGGGAAAGGGGGATGGGGGGAGGGGGAGGGAGAAAAAAGAAAGAAAGGACAGGGGAGGAAAAGAAAAAGAATCGGAGAGTAGGAGGAAAAGAGGAAAGAGAGGGAAGAAGATAGGGTGAAGAGTTTGAAGGTAGCGCGATATCAACACACACAGGGGGGACTACAAAGAAAACATCGACAACGCAAAACACACACACACACCCACAGCGCGCAACATATCATCCAGTGACATCTGTCACACACACACACACACACACACACACACACACACACACCAACACCCACAAGTCAGTGCACTCGAAGCACGCCGCTACACACCACAGCACACACACACACACACACACACACACACACCACCACACACCACATACACACATAAAGTTCTGTTACTACTGCCTGTGTTCTTCTTTTGTTTTCCCTCTTTCTTTTTTTTTTTTTGGGTGTTGGATGGAGGGGTTGCAGCGGTGCGGCTAGGAAAACAGGTTGGGGGTGGAGTGGGGAGGCGCATGGTGTGTGGGTGGTCCTGCACTCCCTGCAAACAAAATCAATGCGCTGGAAGAAGATACCCGACAGTGAATCATAAATCTCTGGTCAACAAAAAATAATTGACGCAGTGTCGCTGTAGTCTCTTCATGACCGGTGGCGGAAGCAGTGTTCCAAGCGGCAGTCACTCATGTGTTCTAATGGTGTGTGGTGTGTGTGTGTCGTGTGTTTGTTGATGCTGTGTGTGTGTGTGTTTTCGGTGCCGTGTGTTGTGTGTGTGTTACATCGTGTGTGCTGTGTGTCTTTGTGTGTGTGTGTGTGTGTGTACACGTTTGTGAGTGTGCGTGCACGGTTCGCGGGGCGCACAGTGTGATCTTTTGTTGTGTCTGTGTTATATGTGCATGGTTTTTTTTTTTGCGTTACACATCATGAAAGGTCATTGTCACTGTATGGCACAGTCAACGAGTACCAAAACGCGTCCAGACACACAAAAGACCAGACCCCTTCAGTGTGGCACGGGCAGAAAGTGGATTCTGTGATTAGAAATCCAGTTCGGGTGTGTGTGTGAAACGGGAGGGCTGTCGGGGCGAGCCATTTCAGCTAACTGATCAGCTGGCACCCCTCCTGTACAGTCTTCCGTTCTCTGCCATGAATGAAACTCGTTGCGCATCCAGTTCACTCCACAGATTACTGGAAGCGAATCTTCCTCTTTTCACACAGACGCAGATGCATACACACGCACGCACCAGCATGCACGTACGCCTCGCGCGCGCAACGTACAAGGCCATACAACACACCATACAATACCACCAACAGGCGGTGCCGCGACACACCAAAGTCTCAGCACACGACACACACCACTACTGCACACAAACACCCCTCCACTCCCACTCACCCACACACTCAACGACACCTACCCACACACACGCAAACACACTTCATACAATCATCCATACTCTCCCCTCGCTTCTCTCTCTCCTCCACTCCCCCGTCTCTCCCTCGCGCTCTCAACCTCTCTCTCCTCTCTGTCTCTCTCTCCTCGTGGCGCATCCTATATGAGATAGCGATAAGCGTTTGTGGTAATGCCATGTATGATGACGGGGTGATGGCTGAGAAGGAGACTGCGGGGATTAACAATCCTCCTCTATCTTTCTTATTCGTACCGTGCTAATCCACGCTCGCTCCACCTTTCACCCCCTCTCTCTTTCATCTCTCCTACCTCCACTCTCCTCCATCCCCTCACCTCTCGCTCCCCTCTCAATCCTCGCTTCTCTCGCTCCTCTCTGTCGGTCTCGAGTTGTATCTTTAACCACAACGCGATGTACCTGCTTTAGTATTTTGGCACCTACCTAATCACCCGCATGTACAGATCTCTTGTCGCGAGGACTTTATGTGATCCTCATAAATGGCAGTCGCTTTGTCAACATCGATTGCCTCGCGTTTCCTCCGTTTTTTCTCATCACCACACCACACGCCCTCGTTCCCATTTGTGAGGACGGCTTGAGAACGAAGCAACGCAGTAAATCGTTCCGCGTCCTGAAGTCCTTGTTGACGTTCTGTCTGAACATATGTCATACTCGTCATGCTGTCCCTCTGTATTCCATCGGTCACTCTGTTTGAAGCCGGTTCTGGATTGCCCTTTTCTTTGAGGGGGGAGGTGGGGGTGGGAAACGGAGCTGACGGACCTTCTGTCCGCATCATGCAATTGAAGTGTGACTGGTGGTGTCTCTAGTGCTACCCGGATGCCTACTTTTTAGCGAACAGGCTGCGTCCCCCGTACCTATAGCAGCGTCCGATTCTCTCGCGCCTCGCGGAGGTCTTCGCTACTCCCCATGTCCTTCGTTGTTTTTCCATTGTGTTGATCGTCGTTCGGCGATTTCAGCGACAAACATTGTTTGAGTAACGCGTGTCGCCATGCCCCGAGTGCCCTCGCGCGGGAGGGTGGCGGGGGGGGGGGGGGGCGGGGTGCGGGAGGGGGGGGGGCGGGGTCGGGGCGGGGGGGGCGGGGGGAGGGGATAGTTTGATATGCTCATGTGTGGCCGTTTCGTATTCTGTGAATTCGTTTTGAAAGTTTTCCTCCCGTGAAGGCAAATTCATGCTTATGGTCGGTGGATCCCCTCACTCTTTTTTCGGCGCTGTAGATACGGTCATGAGCGTTTTATATTTCCCCGTGTGGCAGTAATCATTCCAAGGTTAACGGTACTTTTGTGTGGGAGGGACAAAAACAATACGTCAGTGTTTTTTTTCGTTTGTGTGTGGCTGCTGTGGTTGTGCGGTTGCTGTGTGGGTGTGTGTTGTGAAAAGTGACTTGCGAAAACCCAGTTTTCACAAATCCACTGTCCAAAACGGGGCCCCTCGCTTCTGCCGCCGACTTTTATGCCAAGCCTAGGACGAACTGCTCTCAGTAGAGAATCAGTCGGGCTGCTGTTTATTTTGCAAGGTTCTTTGGGAATGGGTTTCTCTGCCCTTTGAGTGCTCATGGGGTCCTATGGAGGCAAAAGCTAGTGTAACCCGTCATAACAATACGATCCAGCGAACCAAATCGTGAACTACCAGTGACAGTTAAACAACTACAAGTTTCGACATTGGTCATATAATCTGCGATCCAGACACACACCACAAAAAAAAACTAAAGTTTCGATCCATACCAGCCTCTTTCTGAACGTTGCCGTTGCTGTGGTTACCACTCTGCAGCCTGAAGCACGGTGCTGTTCGCGGTCACTGTTCTCACGGTTGCTGTCAGCTGTGAAGGACAAAGCCATAAATTTCAAGTACTGTGTTGTGTTAACTTTGTGTGCTACCCTAGTATCCTTCTTTCTCCTTCGAAAATTGGGATTTATGGCGATTATTTTTTGTTTCTATGAATATAAACATAATGAATAATGAGTTAACGTCCAGCATGAGAAAAGGTAACGCGTGATTAGCCCGTGACCCCAAAAGAATAAAAAAAGAAAAAAAAAAGAATAACTGTAATGCACAATTGAAAACGGCTAACCAAACCAACAAATTCTAAAACCCTTTGGTGCTGCACTTAATAGGATACTTGAATCATGCTGCGGTTGGTTAGAAGGTGCAGCGAACGCACTGAGCGCCACGTGGGCAACTTGCATGACAAAGGCATGCCACCGATTTGTTTGCCTTGTGCACGTTTAAAGCAGCGATGTCAGTAACGAATGAATGATGCTCTGTCACAGCCATCATCCAGCAAGTATAGCATTCATTTAAAACGCACATTAGATGTGTTAACCAAGATCCTTCCGAAATTTTGATACACTGGTCACAAGTTTCAATCAAACGATGGCAGAAAAGTTGCTCTTTTGCACAGATTGTCACGTGAACGTCATAGAAAATTAATCTCCACCGTATGTCGTTAAAAGTTTCAAAAATGCAAAACGATGCGACAGAAACTTCTGCCTATTACTTACAGGAAAGTAAAATTTATATTGCAGTTTATTGACTTTTCAGTAATGTAGGTGCCTCAAGTTCCAACGTAAACGCTTGGAAGGTATCTGGGGAGTATGGCCCGTACATTTTTTTTTCATTTTGTCTTGCTTGTTATGATTCTTGTTTTTTTGTGTTTGTTGTTTTGGTTTACGGTTGGTAACATGGGCAAGACCGCTTTTGTATCCCACGTCATCCCCCCCCTTGCTCGCCTCCGCACTACCCCTTTTCCCGTACCTGGCCCAAAGCAACTCAGAGGTTAACGGACATCCTGATGCTTGGTTAACGCATAATACTGAAAGGAAAAAGGGGGGAAAACTGAAGTTGTGGTTTGTGGGAATTCGAACGGTGAGGTCGGGAAGTAATAATCTCTGCTTGCCGGCGATAATAAATTAATCAAAGGTTGGAGTAGCACACTTCGAGCACATACTTCCGACTGGCCGGTCATTGGTGGTTCAATACTGATCGTAGCGATTTACATTGAAGCACCACTGTTTTCACTGTGGATAACAGGTTCAATTTTCTGTAGTGGCTGGTAGCTTTCAAGCCTGGATTTGAAACAAAAAGTTCAGTTCTTGTGACAGTCATGTGCGATCTGGATCCTCTTTAGGAGTGCCATCTTTTTCTCTCGCGAGTTCACCTTTGTAGTCTGCAGCACTAGACAAAACAGTCCAAATCTCAAAAGGAAAACGGATTGCGCAACAAAAAATCATGTTCAAGGTCTCCATCTACAAAACCGCACTTTAAAGTCATCTCGTGAAACAACGCTCATTACGTTGACAATCTTTTAAATGAGGACAATTGTATTTTTTGTAGAGTCCCTCAGACCATGGTTTTACTGACACAAGATTCTCTTTGATAGAAACATAAACAAGGGTCTCAAACACCTGCTGGGGTGGAGAGAGAAGGGGAGTTGGGATGGCGGGTCCGGCAGGACACCGCGAAAGAAAGTCCAGTTGCTTTTCACCCGCGTTGTGAACCCCAAGGAGAATACATTATTATGTATGACATCTTTAGTTCCATGACCCGGCCATCTCGCTCTGTGTCGAAAGTCCATGATTGACAGGGCAAGACACAGTGAGTAACCATCAAATGATCTGGACAACCCAATCCATAAAACAAGTTTGTAGACGCACGTCTACGTACTGAGAACGCGTAAAACGAAAAAGGAAGTCCCAGTACGTGGTCGCGGCCCTCGGGCCAATCAGTTGTGCCTGCAGAAGCGGACAGATCAGAGAGGAGAAGAAACTCGATATTTTAATTGGACCGACGTACCATAGCCAAAAGACTACAGAATTACTGGCGCAGCCGAATGAAAGAATATCGGCAAAAGCCCTCTGCTACTTACAAGTATCAACGCCAATCTTTGCGCTGAAGTGTGAATCGCAGAAGCAGCGTATTGACGTTCGTTCATGGTTCGTTTGTCCTCGGTTGGTGTACTCTTGCCCTGAAGAAAAGACCCAATGATGTCGCCAACGTTTGTCCGTGTTTTGCTCTTGTGAGTTCGTTTGTCTGCGTTTCTTCGCGCGTTCAGCCCTGTTTCTAATCACCATTTAACATTTGACAAACACCTCGTAGTCTTCTATGCATTGGCGGTTGTTGCGGTGACTCTTTTCGTTGTTCTTGTTTCAAAATCCGCCCTGCTGTCACACACCCTTTTACACCTGACTTGCCATTGTTAGGGGGCAGAACCTGACTGGCCATTGTTAGGGGCAGAACTGACTGGCCATTGTTAGAGGCAGAACTCTTGATCTGCGCATTGTTTAGAGGCAGAACCTGACTCGGACCATTGTTAGAGGCAGAACCTGACTGGCCATTGTTAGGGGCAGAACCCTTGACTGAGCCCATTTTTAGGGGCAGAGCCTGTACTGTCTATTGCTAGGGGCAGAACCTGACTGGCCTTGTTAGGGGCAGTAGCCTGACTGACCATTGTTAGGGGCAGAACCTGACCTGACCATTTTGTTAGGGACAGAACCTGACTGGCCTTGTTAGAGGCGAACCCTGACTGACAATTGCTTAGGCGGCAGAACACCTGACTGACCATTTTTAGGGGGCAAGACCTGACTGGCCATTGGTAGGGGCCAGAACCTGACTGACCACTTTTTTAGGGGCAGAACCTGACTGACCATTGTTTTTTTAGGGACAGAACCTGACTGACCATTTTAGGGGCCAGAAACCTGGGACTGGACAATGTGTTAGGGGGTCAGAACCTGACTGGCCATTGTTAGGGGCAGAGACCCTGACTGGTACATTTTTAGGGCAGGAGTCACCTGACTGACCATTTTTTAGGGGCAAACCTGACTTGTTTAGGGGCCCTGACTTCCATTTTAGGGGCAGAAACCTGACATGGAGGGCAGAACCTGACTGGTCCATTTGTTAAGGGGCAGAACCTGACTGACCATTGGTTAGGGGTGCAAACCTGACTGAGCCACTTTTTTGTTAGGGGCAGAAAGCCTGACTGGCCATTGTTAGGGGCAGAACCTGACTGGCCATTGTTAGGGGCAGAAACTTTACCTTGACCATGTGTTAGGGGCCGAACCTGAATGAGTCCATTGTTAGGGGCAGAAACCTTGAATGGGCCATTGTGTATGGGCAGAACTCTGACCTGACAATTGTTAGGGGCAGAACCTGACATGACCATATTTTTAGGGGGCCATAACCTGAACTGGCCATTGTTACAGACCCTGACTTGACATTGTTTAGGGGCAGAACCTGACTGACCATTTTAGGGGCAGACAGCAGGAACCTGACACTGGCCATTGTTAGGGGCAGAAACTGACTGAACCATTGGTTCAGGGGAAGAACCCGACGCGGCGATGTTCAGCCGGGTATATGATAAGCCGTCAGAGATTAGAGACGTGGTTGGTCAAAATACTGGAGTCATCGAACTCCATTTGGACAAAAAAGCCTGTGTGGAATAACACTACATCCCAGACCTGGAACTGCTGTCAACAAATCCTCTTTTGAAAGAAGGGAAATTTGAAACACGAGGACTTCATGCATCAGGTCTTCGGGCTTCTCTAGAGACCTTTGCGTCGAGTGTGCTGTTGTTTGCACACCAGCAGAGTTGAGATCGAAGGGGAAGGGCCCCCCAAGTTCAGTACAACAAGAAGAGTCCATATATTGTTGGGCTGGTTCTGGACATTTTTGAAAGATCATTGTCCAGCACTTTTCTGACCAGTCGTGGAAGAATCTCAAAACACTGTGATTTTACCACGGTAGCAATATTTCCCTCGTTGAACACCGTTCTAGAAATGAATTCCTACGTGTGTGTGCCATGTGTTGCCGGGGGGGGGGGGGGGCGGGGGGTCGTTGCGGGTGCGGTGGGGGGGGGCGGGTGCGGCGGGGGCGTGGGGGTGTTCGTCTCCTGTACACCGTCCCGTTTTGCAACGCACGTGCACGATCGAGCACACCCTTTCACTATCAACATGATTCTTGAAAAGAACAGGAAGAGAAAGGGAGACGACGAGAAACTAGATCGACGGTGGAGGCCGTGGTTTCAGCTTGAAACCCGAATGACAGAGGATATCGGTCGGCTTATCCCTCTGTAAGTAATTTGCGAAGAGGGTTGCGGCGTCACAGCTGGACAAAGTTGGTTGCTGTCGAGTTGTTGCTGTCTCCTCACATCAGTGTTCAGCAAAGATCGCCTCCTGGTCGGGGCTCACCAGGTGTATTGGTCGCGGTTGTTGTTGGATGATGGGTGTTGTTCCCCCGTCGTGGTGAGGAAAGCGGAGAAGGGGGAAAACGGGCAGAGGGGGGGTGAGGGTACGGGTGGCTCTTTGACTACGAATTGTATTCCTTTTCTGCTGAAACCCTGGTAATCGCCCATGTGACTCGCCTTGCTGTAGCAAATGATCTGTCTAATCAACTCTTTTCGGATGTGGTGGTGCCGTAGTCGTTGTGTTTGTGTGGTGTGTGTGTGTGTGTGTGTTTGTGTGGTGTTTGTGGCACTGATGATTTCCGTGTTTGTGGTGGTGTGAAAGAGATGAGCAGAGTGAAGAGATAAGAGAGAGAGAGAGAGAGAGAGTGTGGTTTTGTCTGGGTGTGTGAGTAGACGAGATACTAAGAGAGCGTGTTTGTGTGTGTGTGTTGTATGTGGGGGGTGTGTGTGTGTGTGCGGTGTGTGGTTTGTGTGTGTCTCCGTGGTGTATGGTGTTGGTGCTGAAGAGAGCGAGCGTGAGAGAGTGTTTGAGAGAGCCAGAGAGAGTGTCGTCTGTGTGGTGTGTTGTGCGCGATGTGTATGTGTAGGAGACGAGAGAGATGCGCTTGTGTGTGTCCTTGTGTGTTGCTTGTGGTGTTGTCGTGTGGGTGTTCGTGTCGTGTTGTGCACTTGTGTGTGTGCGCGCGTCGCGGCGTATTCTGTGTGTCCAGAGCATTTAATTATCTTGGATGCATGTTACGAAAATCGATAGTTTTAAATGTTTGTGTTTACTCCTTTTTGTTCAAAGATCAATGCCCTTTTGGGGGATGTGCACTGAATGATGTGACTGACTGTGCATAGTAAGTGTTTTTGAATTATTATCGTCCACTGCAAATACGAGTATTTTGTAACCACTTGTTTCTACTAGACAGATTGAGAGGACAATCTGACAACACAGATAGAAATATTACATACTGTCTCCTGTACTATCTTCATCAGAGTATCCCATCGTACACGCCCATTCAACGATCTCCAGTACGTGCCACTCTTATCGTAGCCAGATTCGATTGCTGAAAGACAATCATAACATAAGGACCGGGATGCGTGGGGATAAGGTGTCGTCTGTGTGTAACAGGGGGCGAGGAGGGAGATGCGTCAACACGCAATTCCAACGGTCTCCTCTGTCACATTTTTGGACCCAAATTTTACGAATTACACTTACAAACAAATAAATAGACCCATCAACTGAAACAATCCACACAACTTGCACAACCTTTGTGAGAACCGCTAAAGGCAGACGCCCCCTTCCCCTTCCCCTCAACCCTATTTCCCAACCAATCTACCCCACCCCCACTTCCGCCCTTCACCCCTCCCCCTTCTCCAAACACGTACAAAAGAATAATTATCTGCACTTTACTTGTCCACATAACTTCTCTATAATGCTTGGTTCAACGAATAGCTTTTGTCCACCATATAATCTTTCCCCTATTTCCTACCCCCCTATCCCTTAAACACCGGACGGCTCTGACATGGACCTGTTTGCGTGATGGCTCGGTTCTCTAAGCAATGTCTGCTCCTCTTCCGCTCTAATCTCCTCCCGTCGTACTCTCAATCGACTCACACTACACGCACACACGTCACTCGCCGACGCACGCACGCACCGCACGGACACACCACACACCACTGAAAGACAATGACGCGAACAACATAGCGCCGCCTGATGGAAATAGACACACAACGCAGTGACCTGGAGGCGAGGAACACAACCAAACACATTTCATGCCTGTAAACGTGAATTCATACACCTACTCAAACGAGTGCCTTTGACTCTTCTGTCGCACATTCATTCTCCAGACTCACACAGGGGGCACTCAACAGGGTACCCGTCGCACAATGTCCATGGCACCCGAAACGCTGCATCCCCCGCAGTCATACCTGGTTCCTCTCCATCGTGATCCCTGTCCGGGCAACACCAACTGCGTCGCAGATCAAACAAGGATGCAGTTTACCCTCGTCAG
>JADBJO010020248.1:20000-31659 GCA_016801955.1 Conus betulinus | reverse complement strand
TATTAATTTAAAATTGTATGTGGGGTTTAAGTTTGTATGGGTCTGGGGGGAAGGATAGAAAAAAAATAAAAAAAAAAAGGGTTGAATGAAGAAGAGGAGCAGGAGAGAAGAGAAATGAAACCAAAAATCAAAGGAAATTATCTTACCTTTATGATTAGTACATTTTATTTCTAGTTTTTTTTATCTTTTTTTTTGTCACGGTAAATTTCCTTCCCATAGCCATTTAAAACAAACTGTTCCCCCCCGCTGTTATGAAAAAATGTGGCATATAGATCTGTTAATTCAATGCGAGGTCAGCTGGAAAAAAAAATGTTATTCCCTGTGATCTGTTACTGTGGCTAAACCTTAGCGCTTTCATTAAAACAGGGGGTGCGGAAAGGCAGAACGACAGTAACACAACTACGATAGACGAAGAATAAAAATGATGATGAGAAATCATACGTATAATTATTTATTATCTATCTTGTTTGTGTACTTCCCCATGTTATAGCGATTTTACTTCATTGATGAGATTAAACGTATATAACGTTTAAGGTTCCAGCTGTTGATTTCATTTGTGGTACGTGTCAGTGCATAGTAGCTATTCATTGTTTTCAGTAATCGTGGACCCCGTGTGAATCAACTGACGGACCGCTTTGAGGTGAAAACGGATGTGCCAATGGCCATCATCCAGGGAAGAGAGTATCAGAGAGATAGAGAGAGAGAGAGAGAGAGGATAGAGAAGGCTCGTTCTTAGTAACTGACCCCTATTAGTAGTAAGAAGAGAAGGTGGTGGAAGTGGTGGGGGTGAGGGTAAGGTTTGAAGGTTCGTCTTCAGTAATGCACTGAAGCTTATCGTGCATACCATAGGAGAGAGAGAGAGGGAGAGAAGAGAGCGGGGCTGGGGGCAACTCGCTGATGAGAGAGACGAGAGAGGGAGAGAGAGAAAGAGAGGGGAGGGGGTAAGACGAGTAGTTGACCAGCAAGGAGCACCATGGCTCCAAACCAGGCCGCTCTTTGTTTAGCACACGGTTCTCAGAACCCATTTGTATGGAACGGGTCTCACAGCTCAACAGAACCCATTTGTATGGTATGGCTCTCAGAACCCATTTGTATGGTATGGCTCTCAGAACCCAGAACCCTTTGTATAGCATGGCTCTCAGAACCCATTTGTATGGCACGGCTCTCAGAACCCCATTTGTATGGCACAGCTCTCAGAACCCATTTGTATGGCACGGCTCTCAGAACCCATTTGTATGGCACGGCTCTCAGAACCCCATTTGTATGGCACAGCTCTCAGAACCCATTTGTATGGCACAGCTCTCAGAACCCATTTGTATGGCACGGCTCTCAGAACCCATTTGTATATGGCACGGCACGGCTCTCAGAACCATTTGTATGGCACGGCTCTCAGAAGCCATTGTTATAGAACGCTCTCGAAGCCATCGGAACCATTTGTGTAGCACGGCTGTCGGACCCATTTGTAAGGCACGGCTTTTGGAACCCATTTGTGTAGCACGGCTGTCGGAACCCATTTGTATAGCCACAGCTGTCGGAACCCATTTATATAGCCACGACTCTCAGAACCCATTTGTATAGCACGACTGTTGGAACCTATTGGTGTAGCACGGTTTGTGGGAACCCATTTGTCTAACACGGCTGTCGGAACCCATTTGTATAGCATGGCGGTTGGAACCCATTTGTGTAGCACGCTGTCCCGAACCCATTTGTGCAGCACGGCTGTCCGAACCCATTTGTGTAGCACGGCTGTTGGAACCCATTTGTATAGCACGGCTGTTGGAACCCATTTGTATATCATGGCTCTTGGAACCCATTTGCACAGCACAGCTGTCAGAACCCACGGATGCCCGGACCAGCAGTTTGGATGAGGGTGGGAGTGCTGCTGTCCTTCGGTGTGTGTGACTAGTGAAACGCCTACGGTTCAGGTCCACACCACAGGTGAGGGCGAAAAACTGGCAGCCCCATGAAACCTGTGGCGAGTCGCTGGATTGTGGATCCTGACTCCTTAGCGGCAGGTACCAGCCGATGGGAATGTCAAGAGAGAAAGCCAGCAAGTCAGTATTCTTGGGCCCGGTCTGTTCTGTTCTGTTCGTCTGTGAAGTTCCTGGGAACATGAGGAGGACTGTCTCCAAGAGGACGACTGTCTTCAAGATGTTCACTGATGATACAGAGTTAGGGCAACTTCTCATACGGCTCATTTCTCTTACGGACCACGCAGGTCGACAGCGTGGTGACCGCACCCGTTGTCGACGTCTGCAAGAGCTGATGCTGAATCATCGCTGGAGGGATCTGGCCACCTTGTATGAGGATGAAAGTTGCGTGGCTTGGTTTTCTACTGGTCTGTTAAGTGTGTGGAACGTAGGTTCTGTGGAACGACCCCACAGGCCCATAGATGATATACAGCTTGACCAACTTGCCAAACCACATCCAAGCCGTCAGAGAGAGAGAGAGAGAGAGAAATCAATTCTGGCTGAGAGAGAGAGAGAGAGAGCTAGAGAGAGAGGAGAGAGAGAGAGAGAGAGAGAGAGAGAGAGAGAGAGAGTACTTAACAAAAAACAAGAAACGCGTATCTCTTTATCTTGTCTTGAAAAACACATCGGGAAGGGAGCACATGATACACACAATATCGTATTAATACACTAACTAGACAGTACTTCCCAAAACGTACAGACTGGCGGAGCTCACCGAAACATGCCGACAGGAGGGGAGGCAACCCACCCAAGAGGAACTCTTCTCTCTCATGGAAAAAAACAGAAGTCTGGAAGCTGCTGTGTTGCATACGGTCAGAGGCATGCGTTGTGATAAGTTGCGTTGTTTTCTGATGTGTGTTGCTGCCTTGTAGTGTTGTGATTTGAGGTTTTTTTTTTTTTTTTTTTACTTTTTTTTACTACTATTGTTTACGTTTTTTTTCTGCATTCATTGACGATTCACCTCTCCTCTCTCATCTCTCTCTCTCTCTCTCTCTCTCTCTCTCTCTCTCTCTCTCTCTCTCTCTCTCTCTCTTAATATATATCAACGCTTTCGTTTTCTTGTCACAGTTTTTGACATGCCAGATTATTTGTTGTAATCTTGGAAGTGGGGGGTGAAATTTGTACACACTCTCCACAGTGGACACTAGGTTGCCATTCTGCAGTGTCTGTTTGCCCGTGTGGCCATTTTCGTTACGTACAAGTGGCTTTCATGCACTTTTTTGTTCATGATATAATAGGAAATCTGGGAGGAGAGATGAAGGGTCTTTAGAGGGATGCTCGGCGCTGTCGGCACAGCCTAGTCTTAGGAGACTTAAGGATGTCAACAGTCAAGGTGACATATCGGAACACACAGGACTGCGTGATGAGCAAGTGTCGATGGAAAAGAAGGAAAGAAAGTGGGGAAGATGGGATGGAGGAGGCCACACACACACACACACACACACTTTTGAAAAAAAAAGTGGCAATATAGCAGCTTGGAGGCAAAGAAAAAAAAAACGGTGTCATATCATGATTTTCTTTTTCAAAATATAACCTTTCGAGGGGCTCGTATTCAAATGACAGTCGTGAGTTCGAGTGGCTGGGGTGAGACTTTTTCGGCCAGAAAACCCGCTCAGCCCAGCGGTCAACGAGTACCTGACTTAGGTCAGAAGAATGTGAGCGCGCCAGAAAGAGAAGGATGGGGTCCCCCTTCCATCGTGTTCTCTCCCCACACACGATGAACCCTCCAACAGTTCGCTGCCCCTTATAACTTCGATGGGCAGGTCATGTTGCTCGCATGTCAGACCACTGGTTACCCAAGAGACTCTTCTACGTTGAGCTGTGTTACGCGCTAGACCGCTGGCTTACTCAGTCCAAGGTGAGTGAACATGTACAGGTAAGTGCAGTAGCTTGTGAGAGTTCGTTGTAGATCCTGTGGTAGGTGTTCAGCTTGCAGACGACAAAATGCGCCAGGCGGTATTGAAACGAAGAGGATTCTTTTATTTACAAACGTTGAAGAATATAGGAACAACAAAGAGCAGTCAACTGACCTTCAGGTTCAATACGTCGTACAGGAACTCAGTCGTACATGCAGCAGTCAATATTCTACTAATGGTATGAATGACAGGTTACACAAATCAGTCACCCTGTAGAAGAAATGGAAGAGTGAAGGAAGTAAGGAAATTTAGGGAACGATACTGAATGATATGGACTGGATGACACGGGAAACCACCGAATGAAGTGCCAGCTGGCAGCTCTTCAGTCGACACTACCCAGGTAGGCAGCCCGTTGTGTAAACAAGTGTGGATTGTAAAGCGCTTTGAGCTTGGTCTCTAGCCGAGAATAGGTGCTACATAAGTTTCAACATTTAAGCAGCAAGGAAAGCGTTCTCATTGAGGTCACTTCACAGACACCCTCAACGCACCCATTGAAAGTGTTTATCATCAACCCTGACACACCGGGCACAAACGGCTATGCCTTTCTCTTGGTGTGAGCTGCCTGCTCTTTTTTGTGTATCAGTCTTGCTCAGGAAAGACCTCAAGGGTTTTCCAATATGTTGCGGGTTTTGTCTTGTGGCACTGACTGACCCAACCAGAGCCAGCTGCAATTAGGCACTAAACCAATGATTAACTGGCTTCAAAAGTAATTTGCTAAGTTATAAGCACCAGAGTCTATTAATGATACGTAATTCTTGTTTGAATCAAACACATAAAATAAGCAGTATTTTTTACATATAAATCATCAGTCGAGCGCAAGCGTACATAAGATAAAAAAAAAAAGATTGCCATGATTTCCATCTCGCTGATCAGTTTCCCTTCACAGAGCACAGAAATCATGCTTCAATGTTCTTGAGCATTACGTAATATGTGCACGCGCACAAATGACCCAGACCAAGCGAGTTGTTGGGGCAAGGTCGTCAGGAAGTGGTAATTACATGTATTTTCATTTGTTCATGCCCAAGTCGTTCCCTGGCCCATTGTGCCCAAAAAAAAGTCGTCGGTAGCCTTCTGCGTGTCACACTTAAAGGTGTCGAACTCGGCCACCCATTTACTGTATCTTTTTATTGTACTCTCCTTTTATTACCAGTCTAAGGGTGTCCATGCAGACCGGGTTGCCCACAGACAGATTAAAGAAACTCACGTAACAGAAGGTACATGCTAGTTTGCTTATGTGTCAGGACAGAAGGCCGAGGAGAAAGCGCCTAAGCTTCCCTCAAAGCGCTCCCACTGTTACCGCTAGGTTTAACAGTTGAGCGACTGCAAGTACCTCAGGGGCAGTTGTTTCAAATGAGGGATCAAAACCTGAAGCGATCTCCAGAGCTGCAAGAACGACAGCAGCGCTAGCCTGACTAAGACTCATCTGGAATGACAGAAACATCACAATCGGTTCCAAGATCAGATGATGCGCTTCCTGGGCCGTGCCATATTTCTCTATGCCTGTGAGACGTGGACTCTGACAGCTGAACTTTGAGAGAAGCATTTGGGCATTAGAGATGATATGCTTCCGCAAGATCCTTGGTATCTTATACAAAGACCACGTGACCAACTTGGAGGTCCAGACCAGAGTAGGGCAAGCCACTGGGCCATGCAAAGACCTGTTGTCCACAACGAAAAGGAAGACATTGAGATGGTATGGTCATGTATCATATCAACAGGACTTGTCAAAACCTTTCTAGGAGGAACAGTGCGAAGAGGCAGAAAGAGTCGAAGACAGAGAAGAGAGATGGGAGGACAACATCAGTGGATGGACTGGCCTCGCAGTCACCAACTGCCTAGAACGTCTGAGGACCGGGAGGAGTGGAGGACGCTGGTTGCGAAGTCTTCAGTGGCGCCCCAACGGTCTTCAAGACTCCGGAATAGCTGACAGGTGATAGGTAACTGCAGGTGTGAGGTGAAGCGTGAGAAGAAATCTTTTTAGTCACCAGACTGCCAAAAAGAACGGAGCGCACGAATGAAAATAATATAGGAACACTCGTTTGGACCTTGAGGTCCTTCTGAGGGCATAACAAACAGAAGTGTCTTTTTCCGTCTTACTCGCACCGGGCGATAGACAAGCAACGCTCATCTGCCACTCCCCTTTCCGTTTGACTTCATTTCACCGACATTGTCCATAGTGGCTGGGGATTGTCTTCCAGGGGGAAGAGGAATCCACGGGATCCGACAGAGAGGCGGAGGCGGCGCTGCAGATCCAGACGACGTGGCGGCGATACAGGGACCGCGCCAACTACCTGCAGTACCAGCGGCTGAGGGTGACGGTGGAGGTGATCGAGGACTTCTGGACCAGGATCAAGGTCAGGAGGAAGGCGGGACAATGGCTGCAGCAGGTCCGTGCTGATCAGCTGCAGAGGTTCAGAGAACGAGCCAAGGTGAGGGTCAACACTGGGAGAGAGAGAGAGAGAGGGGAAAGAAGAGAGAGAGAGAGGGGTGGGGGACAGAGAGGAGGGAGAGATAGAGGGGGGGGGGCGGAGAGAAAGACAGACAGAGGGAGAGTAAAGAGAAGGGGGAGAGAGAGAGAGAGGAAGAGAGGGGGGAGAGAGAGAAAGGAGGAGAGGTAGAAAGGGTAGCAGAGTGAGAGTGAGAGGGGGTGGATTGGGGTGTGAAGGATAGGGGGGAAAGGAGAGTAGGGGTATAGAGAGAGAGGGGGGGGGGGAGAGTGTGTGTGGGTGGGCGCAAGAGAGAGGAGGGGGGAGAGAGAGAAAGGAGGGGAGGAGGGGGGGGGGGCATACAGGGAGGAGGAGAGAGAGAGGGGGGGGGGGGGGGGCGAGGAGGGAGAAGAGAGAGAGGAGGGGGAGACGGAAGACAGAAAACAAACAGAGAATACGAACGGTTTAATGCGACAGGTTTTCGGTCCATTGACACATCTGGAGGGGAGGATGGGGTAAAGGGGGGCGGAGGGTGACGTTGTAATTGAAATAAACACGAACAACCTTTGATACAAATAGTACTGGACATGCGACATGGAAGCCAGATCGAGATCAGTCGCTGTGGTCATTAGGAGGACAGGTGGAAATGCTTATGCTGTGTCCATCATGATGTATTTTAGCTGGTAACGGCAATGTTCGTGGAGTGGTCAGTCTGGATTTCCTTTTCTACCAGCTGTGGGATCGTCATCCGTTGGAAGCTGCGCAGCAATTTTCGGTTTCTCTCGATGTTTCTTGCAAACGGTTCAATATCTCTTTGCAAGTGTCATATGAGAGTCCGGAAATTTGATAGCGACAGAGACAGCGACAGAGGCTTATGTATTACACAAGATGATATGAAGATACTAATGCGAACAAAGTACAGTTTTAGAGCAAATTGGTTCTACTATTTTATTCTCATTGTGTTTGAATAGGACAACGCTACCATCTGACTGAGTGATGACTATGCCTTTGCGGGCAGACCGGCAGAGCTACGACTACACGTACAAACTGACCAGTGTAGACTACGTATTCATCCATCTGTGGAAGAAAGTCTAGGGAGAGCTTGACAGCAGAAGAAACCCCATCAGACCAGCAGTTCGGCCCTGAACCTACACTCCAAGGAGCCGGGCCGCATCCAGGTCAGGACTCCCAGATGCCCTTCTACTGCCAACCTTTTTTTTCCCCCTTGCGCTGCCGGGATTCGAATCCGCAACTTTTGGATAGGTGGGGAGTCTCAAGGCGTGCCTTTTCAGACGGATGTGTCACCCGACTGCTGATGGGACACCTGTTCTAAGATGGGAACGGTAAGCCTCATGAAGTTCACTGTTGTTCCTCCTCGACCAGATCCAGCAGGAACTCTTTTCGCCTGCCTCTGCCATTGCCTTCAGGGTTCTGGTCCCCTTCTTTACCTGAAATATACAGCTGTTTCATGAGATCATAGGCTGTTGAGCCTACAAATCCCCTTCCTCCAACTTCTATGGCGAGGACCCAGGCCTGGAAGCCGGATTCTCTCGAGCTGCTCACTAGATCGGAATACTTCTCGGTCTTGAAGAGGTGGGCTAGAGGTTGTAGAAAGGGCGAGCTGCGGTTTATGCAGGAAAGCATTGTGGTGAATGGGTGGCATTTCGGTGCTTGTACTGCAGGTGTTTGCCGGATCCTGGAAGGAGATTCAGACGTCCCGGCACGTCGTGATCCACGTGCCCTCCCTGGGCTACCGGCACAGTGTCCGGGAGGGGATGGACTGGTTCAGAACGCGCCAGAATACCCAGATGGCACGTCTGTGCGAGATTAACGGTGAGGTGGTGATTGTGTTTTTGTGTCGCAGAGAGAGAGAGAGAGAGAGAGAGAGAGAGAGAGAGAGAGAGAGAGAGATGAATTTTATTAGAGAGAGAGAAAGAGAAAAAAGAGTGAGACAGATGGATAGTTAGAGAGAAGTGAGAGAGAGAGAGAGAGAGAGCGAGCGTGAGAGAGAGAAAGAGAGAGAGTGAGTGAGAATGAGAGAGAGTGAGAGTATGATAGAGAGAAATGACTGCGAGAGAGAGAAAGGGAGTGAGAGAGACAGAGTCAGAAAGAGTGAGAGAGAGAGAGAGAGGGGTTAGGTTTGGATGGAGGTCTGGTGTGGTAAGGGGTACGTAGGTGGGAGTAGTTGCGTACGTGTAGAGTTGTGTGACGGTGCAGATGTGTGAGAGTGGGTGGGTATGTGAGTGGATGGGTGGGTGCATGCGTGCACGCGCGCTTTGTGTGCTTGTGTGTGTGTGTGTGTGTGTGTGCGCGCGCGTGCGCGCGCGCGCGCGCGTGTGTGTATGCGTGTGTGTGTGTGTGTGTGTGTGTGTGCATGACAGAGAGAGAGACTGTATCTCTGTCTCTATCTATCTGTCTAGCTAGCTAGCTATATTTATATGCGACAACTTTCTTGACTCTTTCAACGACAGCATACTGTTCATATTACTCCTGGTAAAAAGTAGAGTACTAAATACATGACTGGGAAGAAAAAAAACAACTTTAAAAGTGCATAACGAGCGTTTTAATTTCTTCAGAAGATCTGGCATGATATGTAGGCAACATGCGCGTACATGCTCACCGTGAACATCGAATCGAACATTTTGTACACTCGGGAGCCTTTCTGTGTTTAAAACACATGCATCAAAAGAAAAATCTGTGGGATCAGCCCATGATAATTACGCCTGTACAAGACAAAATGGTCGTTGATACATAAGAACAAGATATAAGTAACAGTCCGCGTACAGCTCACTCCGCCACTCCCGGCATACCCACCTCTTTCTCCCTCTCAGTTTCTCTCTGTCTGTCTGTCTGTCTGTCTCTTTTTGTCTCTGTCTCTGTCTCTCTCTCTCTCTCTCTGTCCTCTCTCTCTCTCTCTCTCTCTCTCTCTCTCTCTCTCTCTCTCTCTCTCTTCCTCTCTCTTTTCTCTCACTCTCTCTTCCTCTCTCTTTCTCTCTGTCTGTCTGTCTGTCTGTCTCTCTCTCTCTCTCTCTCTCTCTCTCTCTCTCTCTCTCTCTCTCTCCCCCCCCCCCCCCCCCCCCTCCCCCCCTCTCTCTCTCTCTCCATACCTTTGTATTCTGCTTCCCTCCCTCACACCCGGCTTACAGAACGCCATATCCACCTCCATCACAGCACACACACACACACACACCCGCCACTTTCAACCGGGACCTGGCTGCACGCAGATCCCAACGTGGACGTGATCTACGTGTCGCCGGTGCCGCTGACGAGGGAGGTTCTGCAGTACTACCAACACCTGCTGGGGCTGTCTGGAGCAGTGGAATCTGGGCAGCCAGAGGTCCAGTGTGACTTGTCGGGCAGGTACAGGATCCTGGTGCCTGAGGCCGTCGTCGCCTTTCCCGTGAGTGAGTTGTTGTTGTTATTATTGTCGTTGACATTGCTGTTCTTGCAATTGTTGTTGTTATTATTGTTGTCATTGTTGTTGTTGTTATTTCGTAATCATCAGTAGAAGCAGTAGTATAACTGTTATTCTTTATTGTTAGTATAGTTAGTATCATTGTTAATATGATCTTCTTTGTTATTGATATTTTCATTATTATCATCATTATTACTATTGTTACCATTATTACCGTCGTTGTAGCGGTTGTTATTATTGTTATCATTATTGATAACAATGTTATCATCATCATTATATTATTGTTGTAGTTGTTGTTATTGGTATTATTCTTATTAACTAGAGTATCATTATTCTTATGATGATGACGATTATTATTACTGTTATTATGAATTGTATTCTTCTTCTTATTGTTGTTATTATCATTATTATCATTATTGCTATTACTGTGATAATAATAATTATTATTATAGTGTTGTTGATATTGTTATTATTGTAACTGTTGGGTGTTAATATTATTATCATTATTGCTATTGATACTGTTGTGATTATCATTGTCGTTATCATTATTATTGTTATTATTATTATCATTATTACTATTATAGTTTTACTACATCATTATGATTGCCATCATTATTATTATCATTGTTATTACTATATCATTATCATCATCATCATTATTATTGATATTATTATTATTGTTATTATTATTATTATCGTTACTATTATTACTATTTATTATTTTATCATTATCATTCCGATTACTATCATTATCATAACTATTGCTGTTTTAGTTATTGTTATCGATGTAATTATTATTAATATCATCATCATAATCATCATCATCATGTTATTATTAACTTTTTCAAATCATCATTACTGTTTTTATCATTATTGTTATTACTATTGTTATTATCAGTGTTGTTAATAACATTGTTATCATCATCATCATCATTAGAAATATTATTGCTATTAATAACAGATCATCATCTCCATCATTATTATTATTTTTACTATCATCATCATGTCATGATCGTCATAATCACCATCATCATCACCATCATCATCATCATTACTATTATCATCATTATCATAAAGAGTTTGCTCCATTCATCTTGTCGCTCGAGACAATACTTTTCATAGGGTTTTTTTTTTTTTTTTTTTGTCTGGAACCTCCATACCTCCTCCCCTACCTGCACCCCCATCCCACCATCCCCCCACCCCCCTCCCCCCCTTTTTTTTTTTAAATTCAAGGGGTCGTACAGCATGTGCCTGTCCAGCCTGCTGAAGTACTCACCGTGCACCCTGCAGCACCTGTCCACCCTCATCCGCGGGCGTCAGGCCTACCTGATCCCAGGCCACGTTCACCACGACGACCTCGCTGTGGCCGACGCCCTCGACGTGCCCATCCTGGGCTCCGAGCCTGAGGTCGTGGCCCGCTACTCCGGCAAGTCCGGCGCCAGGGAGATCTTCCAGTGCGCAAAGTGTGCGTCCCACCCGGGGTGAGGGACGTTTGTTGCCTGGAGAAGGTAGGTGTGATATTAAGGTAGGTGGTGTGTGGTGTGTGTGTGTATGTGTGTGTGTGTGTGTGTGTGTGTGTGTGTGTGTGTCTGTCTGTGTGTCTATGTAGGTACTATGTGTGCGTGTGTGTGTGTAGGTGTGTGGGTCGGTGGATGGGTGTCTGCGTTTGTGTGTGCGTGTGTGTGTGTGTATGTGTGTGTAGGGGGGGGGGGGGGTAGGTGCAAGTGGGGGATGGATGTGTGTGTGTATAAGTGTTTGATTGTGTGTGTGTGTATGTGTGTGTGTGTGGTTGTATGCGCGCGCGCGCGGGGCGTGTTTTGCGCGCATGTGTATGCGTGTGCACGCGCGGTCATGAGTGCGCGGGGAAATGTAAAGAGTCATATTTAAGTGTGGTAGATATTTTCTATACTGCCGTCATGATTTTGCTTATGA
>JADBJO010020248.1:0-15000 GCA_016801955.1 Conus betulinus | reverse complement strand
AGCAGGGAGCGCGTCGGTGTGCTCTTTGAAGTGATAGTGATTGCTTCCTTCCTCTCACTTTACAGCTCATCATCGTATTACACATGCTTCACTGAGACCATCCTCTTTCTCCTGTGTTCTGTCCTTTCCTGTCCTCTCCTCCCCGTGTCCCACCTTCTTTCTCTCTCTCTCTCTCTCTCTCTCTCTCTCTCTCTCTCTCTCTCTCTCTCTAAACATTGCATGATTAGATGCTGTGGATAAAGTTACCTGGACAACCATATTCGAGAATGTTTATGGATTTTCGTTTGTATGGCTAAATCAAGTTGTGGGTTGTATCCCAAGACTTTTGGTATGTTTTAAATAACGCATGATAGACTGTAGATAGCAAGATTGGGATTATCATATTGAAAGAAGTGACAGATTCTCTGTGTATAGATAATAAAAATGGATCATTTAGAAGAATCATACATAGAATAGATTTGAACAGGTTTATAAAACGTGCTTTAACTAAGTTTAGATCAGGTATCTCTGACATAATAGTGCATAGTCAAGGGTATACAAAAGATAACAGGTCTTTGTTGTACCCTTCGTTTGGATACGGTGTAGAGGGTGAAGTTCACTTTGTTTTGAGTTGTTCAGTACTTCCATGATTTAAGAGCAATATATATTCCTGCCAAGTATTTTAGGAGGCCATCGTTATTCAGTTTAATCTTACTTTTATCGTCAAGAAATGAAGGTGTTATGAACAATTTTTCTATGTATCTATACAAGTCGTTAATTAAACGGCGGAACAGTATAACATGATGCTATTGTGATTCACATAAACACCAGGCATATCTGTATGTCGATTTTGTAACTCAAAGTGCGTGAAACGTTTGCCCTGTTAGTTTTATATGTTTCCCTTTCAATAGGGGCTTTGGCCTTTTTTTTTAAAACAAAATATCTTTATCGTATCTCTCTCTCTCTCTCTCTCTCTCTCTCTCTCTCTCTCTCTCTCTCTCTCTCCTCTCTCTGCCCCTCCAGGGGGCGTGCTGAAAGCGTAACCGCCCACCTCTGACATTTTATCGCCTCATCACACAGTACACTTCCCTCCTCGCACTTTTTCAACTCATCGTCATAGTACGCTTGTTTCACAGAGATCATCCCCCTTCCCCCTCTGTTCCGTCCTTCCCTGTCCTCCACCACCCCTCGCCCATCCTACCTCCCTCTGCACCCCGCCTCACTCACTCTCTCTCTCTCTCTCTCCCTCTCTCTCTCTCTTAAGGCAGAAGTTGTTCGAAATTTGTTTTAGCTTCTGTATAAGGCATTTTAAATTTAGTCTGAAACAGCTACCTGTTAACGTTGTGAATTAATTTGTGTTTGGTATGCTTTACAGTCACAGAGTGTTTATCTCAGTTCATAATTCTTGTTCACTCACCCCTTCATAAGGGGGCCAAGGCCCATACGAGTAAACCATCCTAGTCCCACTCACTGACCCTAGGAGGCGTGATAGAAGCGTACCCGCCCACGGATGACGTGACGGCCCAGACCGTCAACCTGCTGCTGGAGCCAGACGGGAATATGAGGCTGCTGATGGCGGGGGACCAGATCCACGCCAACTCCCCCCTGCAAGCCTGGGGCCTCTCTATGCCGCAGAACTCCATGGAGCCCATGCTGGTCAACAAGCTGTGCAAGCGCGTGGCCCGCACCTGCAGGGGGATCACGGCGTCGTCGGCTACGTGGCCGTGGACCTCGTCACCTTCGTGGATCCAGTGATGGTGAGGGGGCTGGTGCTGGAGAGAGAGAGTGTGTGAGAGAGAGGTGCGTGGGGGTGGGGGGGTGGGGGGTGGATGTGTGTGGACATCAGTGTGTGATTGTGTGTGCGCGCGCGCGCGTGTGTTTTTGTGTGCGTGAGTGGCTTTAGACGATAGTTGGAGACGCTTTGGGGTCCCTGCAGGCCACTATCTGGTGGGGACGGGGGGAGGGAGGGGGGGGAGACAATCTTGAGTGGGAGAGTGGAGGACGTGTATGGGCACTTTACTCTTTACAGCTGACCATAAGCTAACAGCTATGCGGATGTAGCCTACTCATTCTGTCCCACAGCCGCGTGAATGGCACGTGTTGTCCGCCACAGAGCCTGGTCCAGTAGAGCGCGCGCCTTCAGTGAAATTCCCGCGCTCGGGGAAAATGCTGTTTACCGTACTAACCGCATTTGCTCTCTCTCTCTCTCTCTCTCTCTCTCTCTCTCTCTTCGGTTCTCTCTCTCTCTCTCTCTCTCTCTCTCTCTCTCTCTCTCTCTCTCTCTTATAGTTACCAGGAATAGTGCGGACAGAGGTACTGACCCGATTTCTCACCGAACACGCGTAAAGCAGACGATGCTGTGGTATGTATTCATTCATCAGATGTGGAAGTCTTCATTACTGCGTTTCTTTTACAGAAATCGTTTTTTTTTTTTTTCTTTCTTTCTTTTTTTTTTTAAAATGTCCTCCCGTTGCAGTGGAATCGGTACTCAGAGCATTAATTACAATACACGTATTTGTTATGAATCAACAAAAAAATGCCGAAAAATTAAGGCATAATACTCGGTTTGGGACTTCTGTAAGGATACGGTGCTACTGTTAGCATAAGGGGCCCCACAGACGTGTCGGCGTTAACCCTTTCTGCTTGTCCTCCTCACTCAGCTGGAGCAGGTGGTGTGGGCGCTTGACCTTCACCTTGGCTACAGCGACAGCCTGGCTCTCTTCCAATTGGCCGGCTACCTCACGCATGCGCATTTCCACCCCCGTGTTCACACCTACAGGATCACAGCTCGGGAGGGAAGGAAAGCGCAATGTCCAGCCAAGGAGGTGAGAGAGAAGGGGGGTGGGGGGTGGTGGTGCAGAGAGGAAGAGAGAGGGGGAAGGAGAGAGAGAAATCGAAATCGAAAACTTTAATGAGGGTGAATAGATAAGCTGGCAGCTTTTTTTTACACTATGCCCTCAGAGAGAGAGAGAGAGAGAGAGAGAGAGAGAGACAGAGCGGGGGGGGGGGGCAGAGAGGGAGAAAGGGAGAGAAAGAGAGAGGGGGAGACAGGGGGGGGGGGGAAGAGAGAGAGAGAGAGAACGTAGAGAGCGAACGTAGAGAGAGAGAGGAGAGAGAGAGAAGTCGAAGAGAGAGAAGCTAGAGACTGGGAGAAGAGAAGAAGTCGGAGAGAGAGAGAAGTCAGGAGAGAGAGAAAAGTCACAGACAGAGAGAGAGAAAGAGAGAGAGAGAGAGAGAGAGAGAGAGAGAGAAGTTGGAGAGACAGAGAGAGAGAGAGAAGTCAGGAGAGAAAAGTCAGAGAGTTGGAGAGACAGAGAGAGAGAGAGAAGTCAGGAGAGAAAAGTCAGAGAGAGAGAGAAGTTGGAGAGACAGAGAGAGAGAGAGAGAGAAGTCAGGAGAGAAAAGTCAGAGAGAGAGAGAGAGAGAAGTTTTAGAGACAGAGAGAGAGAGAGAGAAGTCAGGAGAGAAAAGTCAAGAGAGAGAGAGAGAGAGTTGGAGAGACAGGAGAGAGAGAGAGAGAAGAGAAGTCAGGAGAGAAAAGTCAGAGAGAGAGAGAGAGAGAAGTCGGAGAAGGAGAGAGAAAAGTCAGGAGAGGGAAAAATCAAGAGAGAAAGTAAGGGAGAGAGAAGTCAGAAAGAGAGTAGAGAGAAGTCAGAGAGAGAGAGAGAGAGAGAAAAGAGAAGTCACAGAGAGAGAGAGAGAGAGAGAGAAATCAGGAGAGAGTGGTCAGAGAGTCAGAGAGAGAGAGAGAGGGAAGAAGTGAGAGAGGAGAGAAAGAGAGAGAGAGAGAAAGAGTTCAGTCTAGAGAGAGAAGTCAGAGAAGAGAGAGAGAGAAAGAGAGAGAGTAAAGTCAGAGAAGAGAAGAGTCAGAGAAGAGAGAGTAAAGTCAGAGAAAGAGTAAAGTCAGAAAGAGAGAGAGAGAGAGAGAGTTAAGTCCGAGAAGAGAGAGAGAGAGTTAAGTCAGAGAAAGAGAGAGAGAGTAGTCAGAGAAGAGAGAGAGAGAGTAAAGTCAGAGAGAGAGAGAGAGAAGTCAGAGAGAGAAAATGAGATTTATTTTGTCCACCATCAGAGGATGCTACTAAGTATGGTACACGATGAAAAACACATTAACAACAACACAACAACGTAGTGATTTTACATAATTTGATGTAGAAAGATTTCCTGTCTGATCCCAAGCACTAAATGACAACATTCGTCTTTTTTTTTTTTTTATTCCGGGAGAGTCTGCTCGGAAGAAAGCTGAGACCTAGATTGTTTTTAAATGTTTCTCATCTCTTGGTTAAATCAGAGAGGAAGATAGAGAGATAGAGATAGGGCAGTCAGAGAGAGAGAAGTTCCTGAGGAGACAGATGAGAGAGAGAAGTCAGGAGAGAAAAGTCAGAGAGTTTTGAGAGACAGAGAGAGAGAGAGAAGTCAGGAGAGAAAAGTCAGAGAGAGAGAGAAGTTGGAGAGACAGAGAGAGAGAGAGAGAGAAGTCAGGAGAGAAAAGTCAGAGAGGAGATGAGAGAGAAGTTGAGAGAGAGAGAGATGAGAGAGAAGTCAGAGAGAAAAGTCAGAGAGAGAGAGAGAGAAGTTGGAGAGACAGAGAGAGAGAGAGAGAGAAGTCAGGAGAGAAAAGTCAGAGAGAGAGAGAGAGAGAGAAGTCGGAGAAGGAGAGAGAAAAGTCAGGAGAGGGAAAAATCAGAGAGAGAAAGTAAGCCGGGGAGAGAGAAGTCAGAAAGAGAGTAGAGAAGTCAGAGAGAAGAGAGAGAGAGAGAGAGAGAAAGAGAAGTCACAGAGAGAGAGGAGAGAGAAAGAAGAGAGAGAGAGAGGAGAAGTCAGAGAGAGAGAGAGAGGGAGAGAAGTGAGAGAGAGAGAGAAAGAAGAGAGAGAAAGAGGTCAGAGAGAGAGAGAAGTCAGAGAAAGAGAGAGAGAGAGTCAAGTCAGAAAGAGAGAGAGAGAGTAAAGTCAGAGAAAGAGTAAAGTCAGAGAAAGAGAGAGTAAAGTCAGAGAAAGAGTAAAGTCAGAGAAAGAGAGAGAGAGAGAGAGAGTTAAGTCCGAGAAAGAGAGAGAGAGAGAGTTAAGTCAGAGAAAGAGAGAGAGAGTAAAGTCAGAGAAAGAGAGAGAGTAAAAGGTCAGAGAGAGAGAGAGAGAGAGAAGTCAGAGAGAGAGAAATGAGATTATTTTTTCCACCAATCAGAGGATGCTACTAAGTATGGTACAACGGATGAAAAAACAACATTAACAACAACAACAAACGTAGTGATTTTACATAATTTGATGTAGAAAGATTTCCTGTCTGATCCCAAGCACTAAATGACAACATTCGTCTTTTGTTTTTTTTAATTCCGGGAGAGTCTGCTCGGAAGAAAGCTGAGCCTAGATTGTTTAAATGTTTCTCATCTCTCTTGGGTTTTTATTCATGTTCATTAATACCATCAACACAGACCCCGTTCTGCTCTCTATACCCAGTTAATACCGCAGTCACAGCACTGAAATTTCCTCAGGACACCTGATTTTGACCATTTTTAATTAATTTTCTTCAAAAGCCAAAATGCGACAGGGACTGTTTTTGTACAGCGAGATAGAGCTATCTTTCATCTTCTCGGTGATAAATGCTTTAAGAGTCAAAATAATTATTTTGTTGTTGTTGTTTGATTGAGTTGAAAATGACATACTTCGAACAAGGGAGCACCGATTCAGTGCTTGAAGACGCCAACGGGTTGGTTGCTTTCTCTTCAAAATTAACCAATGAAATCGACTGTTAGTAGCCAGTAAACTGGTATGATATGACGTAGGAAAGACTGTATTTGTACGCTGACACCACTGTTTTAAAAATTCTCCTTGAAATTTCGGCCATATTTGTTTTTAGAAGACCATAGCTATCTTTCTAGCGACCTGTCGGAGTGACAGATTACTTGCCGCGAGTATAACGCCCCACGTCGCCGAGTGGTAAGTCGGGCGCCGCGATCATTCTCGCGGCGCGTTGCGAAAAAAAAAATAAATAATTGTGTCGGGCTTCCGTCATTCTCCTAGTTCTGTAAAAGTTCATAACTTACTAACAATAAAAGCTCATGTCGTATACATTCCAGCAACAAACAGGCTTGAGAGATACAGACACCTGCAGTGTTGATCGGGAAATTTTGAACAAACACTCTCGCAGACGCATCCATGAAAGGGAGGGAACTCGAGTGCTCGATTGCGCTCGCCTTGTTTCGAGTCCTTTGCACATTCAGCTATGGCTACGAGCAGGCCAGGGGCGACAACTCCTATAAATAAATGCTTGTGATAGCACCCCACCACCGTCCAGCCCTCAACCTCAAACGCTATCCACAGTACGACTACGGCGGGATATATAATCAAACCGTAACTATCCCAGTAATTTTGAACCCCGCTGTGATAAGGTAAATTTCAGCGTTGGGTTCATCAGTTCCACCGTAACTGGCAACCTCGCAATGACATAAATCAAAGAATGAAGTGTTTATTTTTTTTTTAATTGATGCTAACGTTTTTCGTTTGCACGCTTATCGCCCCTCAATCCTTCTAGCCGCCGCCGCCCCCCCCCCCCCCCCCCCCCCCCCCCCCCCACCCCCCCCCCCCCCTCTCAACACACGCACACTTACCTTATTGTTATCGTCAGTCTCGTAATGAGGTTTAAGAAGCCAGCTTATGATTTGGACTAGAAAGAAATGGAGAACAGCAAAGAAATTTAAAGAAAATTAAAAGAGAAGAAAAAAAAACCCAAACGAAGAACATGATGATAAACAATTCGATAACAAAGAAAAAAAGTCAGTAACAGAGAACTTGGCATCAGACAGGCATATAATTAACCGCGAACAAATTACAAAAGACAACAAAAAAAGAAACATTGCACAGGCACAGAACTAGTCAACCCAAAGACAAGAAACTGGGCAACAAAGAGCTGGGGCAACAAAAAGAACAACACAACAAAGAGTGGGCAACAAACAACAACCGAACCCTGTGTAACAAACAGACACCGAACTGAACAAGACACAAACAAAAAAGGACTGCAAAGAAAAAGATCTGACAAAAAAAAACAGACACATAGCTGGCCAACATACAGACAATATATTAAACAACAACGCAATCAGCAACAGACACGAAACTGGACAAAAAAAAAAAAAAAAAAAAAAAAAAGGCGAACTAAACATTTAGCAGAAAAAAAAAAACAAAAAAAAATTTTCGTTAAAACTCTGCGACAATAATACGAAAGAGACCCTCATCCATCCACACCACCACCACCACCCTCTCCCCACCAAGTCCCTCACCTCCCCCCCTCCCTGATTTAAAAAAAAGAAAGAAGAAAAAACAGTAAGAAAGGGAGAAAGAAAGGAAAAAGAGAGAGAGAGAGAGAGAGAGGAGAGGAGAGAGATGAGAGAAGAGAGAGAGAGAGAGGAGAGAGAGAGAAAGGGGGGAAAAAACAGGGGAAAGAAACAGACAAAAAGGAAAAAGTGTTGTTGTTTGAGGGCGCAGGGTATGGGGGTTGGACTATACTCGTGTGAACCGCGCTAAAGAAAGCAAAAGAGCCCAGTAAAATGTATGCCATTGAAATTCCACAAACAAGAAAATGTCAACGGGAACGAACAAAAGAGACAGAAAATGGACAGCGTGCGTGTCAGTGATTGCGAGCGCTCGTGCGCGCGCGCGCGCGTGCGCGCGTGTGTGTGTATATATATATGTGTGTGTGTGTGTGTGTGTGTGTGTGTGAAACCTGACAGTTTTTAAGCATGTTGCGGAGGCGGCCGTAAAGAAGAAACAGCCTTGTGCCGTTTCTACACAGGCCTCTCCTTTTGCACCCATTCTTATCTTTAAAAGAAGCTCCGTGGTGCATTTCTTGTCCTGTACCACACACAGTGAAATATATTCTTTTGGAGTGTTGGGACTTTGCTTGATGTGAGACATAAACACTTTACAGCAGACTCCCTGAAAATCTTCTTCAGAGATGACCCACCTGATGTGACCTTTGAATTTCTGAAAGAAATTAAAAATTTTCATTTGATCTAAGAATTTACGAACGGAAGATTTTAAAACAAAATTTCGATGTGTTTTTCTAAAAGGTGTGTTTTAAGGAAAGGGTTTCTGTGAATTAATTAGGTGTGTGTGTGTGTGTGGTGTGTGTGTGTGTGTGTTAAAGACTTGAGAGTTGACCCTATCGTGGTGACTCCCCGATAAGGCCTTTTGCGGTCGGCTGGGCTATAAGCAACATTATTTAACCATGTGTGTGTGTGTGCGTGCGTGTGTGTTTGTGTTTATAGGAGGAGCAGGACAGATCCCGGTTCTGTGTGATGTCGTCACAGCTGTTGCATAGCAACCTGGCCCATGTCCGTTACTCTGTTCTCTTTCGACTATGCCGGGGACACGGCATAGGCTTTGATATTAAGGTGCGGATTGTCTGTTTTTCTCTTTTTGATATTAAGGTGCGGATGTCTGTTTTCTCTTTTTGTTTTCTCCTTTTTCCCTTTTTTGATATTAAGGGGTGCGGATGTTTTTTGTTTTCTCTTTTTGATATTAATGGTAAGGTTGTGGATGTCTGTTTTTTCTCTTTTTGATAGTAAGGTGCTGATGTCTGTTTTCTCTTTTTTGATATTAAGGTGCGGATGTCTGTTTTTCTCCCTCTTTTTTTGATATTAGGTGCGGATGTCTGTTTTTTCTCTCTTTAATGGTAAGGTGTGGATGTCTGTTTTCTCTTTTGATATTAAGGTGCGGATGTCTTGTTTTCTCTTCTTGATATTAAGGTGCGGATGTCTGTTTTCTCTTTTTTTGATATTAAGGTGCCAATGTCTGTTTTTCTCTTTATGGTAAGGTGCTGATGTCTGTGTTTTCTTTTTTTGATATTAAGGTGCGGATGTCTGTTTTCTCTTTTTTGATATTAAGGTGCGGATGTCTGTTTTCTCTCTTTAATGGTAAGGTGCGGATGTCTGTTTTCTTTTGATTGTTTCTCGTTTTTGATATTAAGGTGCTGATGTCTGTTTTTCTCTTCTTTTTGATGGTAAGGTGCGGATGTGTTTTCTCTTTTGATATTAAGGTGCGGATGTCTGTTTTCTCTTTAATGGTAAGGTTTGGATAGTCTGTTTTCTCTTTTTGATATTAAAGGTCTGATGTCTGTTTTCCCCCTCTTTTTGATATTAAAGGTGCGGATGTCTGTTTTCTTTTTTGATATTAAGGTGCGGATGTCTGTTTTCCTCTTTAATGTAAGGTGTGGATGTCTGTTTTTCCTCTTTTTGATATTAAGGTGCTGATGTCTGTTTTCTCTTTTTTGATATTAAGGTGCGGATGTCTGTTTTCTGGGATCTCTTTTTTGGTATTAAGGTGCGGATGTCTGTTTTTCTCTTTTGATATTAAGTGGCTGATGTCTGTTTTTTCTTTTTTGATCTTAAGGTGCGGATGTCTGTTTTCCCTCCTTTTCATTGTAAGGTATTAAGGTTTTCTCTTTTTGAGATATTACTGTTGTGCGGATGTCTGTTTTCTCTCTTTTTTGATATGGGAGCTGAGGTCTGTTTTTCGGATGTCTTAGGTTGTCTGTTTCTCTTTTTGATATTAAGGTGCGGATGTCTGTTATCTTTTTGATATGTAAGGTACGGATGTCTGTTTTTCCTGCGGATGTCTGTGCTTTCTTGATATTAAGGTGCGGATGTATGTTTTCTTTGCAGGCAATGTCTGTTTTCTTTCTTGATATTAAGGTGCGGATGTCTTTTTTTCCCTTTGATATTAAGAGCTGATGTCTTTTTTTTTTTCATATGACGGTGCGGATGTCTGTTTTTCTATGCGGATGTCTGTTTTCTTTCTTTGATATTAAGGTGCGGATGTCTGTTTTTCTCTGCGGATGGTCTGTTTTTCTTTCTTAATATTAAGGTGCGGATGTCTTTTTTAACCTTTGAAATTAAGGAGCTGATGTCTTTTTTTTTTCATATTGAAGGTGGCGGATGTCTGTTTTCTCTGCGGATGTCTGTTTCTCTTTATTTGATATTAAGGTGCGGATGTCTGTTTTCTCTGCGGATGTCTGTTTTCTTTTTTTGATATTAGGGTGCTGATGTCTGTTTTCTTCTTTGATATGAAGGTGCGGATGTCTGTTTTATTTCTTATTTTGGGCTTTTGGTGCTGCTCGTTTGTTTATTCATTCTGTATTTTATTGACTTTCGTATGTGCTTCCCCCTCGTCCCTCCCTTATTACTTTCGTTCTTTGTTTTATTTTTCATCCTTTTTTTCTCTGCTGTTTTATTTTTTCTTTGCGTTCCCATTTATATGTTTTCTGACTTTTGTGTTATCTTGCTGTGTTCTGGCGTTTTCTTTCTTTCATTTGTCTTGTGTTCTCTTTGTTTTATTAATACCCTCAATTGCCCCTTCGTTCTTTTTTTTTTTTTCCCTTTGCTTGGTCTTAGAGTCGTTTTTTTTTAAAACTGTCTTCTGTATCCTCTTATTTTTTTTGCCCTTAATATCTTTTTACTGTTGATCTTTTCTGTCTCCCCCCCCCCCCCTCCCGCTTGTTTTTGTTTTTTTAATTCTCTCCGCTCTCTCTCCATTTCGTTCTGCATTAAACGGTGTGTGGGGCCGCCTAACGCTAACACCTGACCGTCAGGCAACAACAATGTACAGGTCCGTTGGTCGATGTTAGCCTAGATAACAGTCGTGCCCACAGCCGCGCGCATGGGCCACGTTGGTTTTGTGTCGTTCACGAACCCTTCCTCCTATTTCTCTGGTTTGGCTGGCTCACCAATTCAGCAAATTTCCGCACGAAATGGGAAGAATTGCTGTTGTTATACTGATGCAATTCTCGCATGAGGTCTCTCTCCCTCTCTCTCCTCTCTCCTCTCCTCATCCGCTCTCTCTCTCTCTCCTCTCTCCTCATAGTGGGCCGCCGGTCCCGAGGCCTTGACCCTGTTGTCCCACTGAACGCCTCGCGTGACGCAAAAACCAGACCGTACTTTGGGTGTGCAGTCATTCCTCAGCTTCTGGGGGAGGGTGCATTTGTCGTTTTTGTTATTGGTAGGAATACGTATTTTTCCTTTTTAGATACCGTTTCTTGGCGGTGGACCTCCATCCTCAATGTCTTAATACAATACAAATATTTGTGATTACCTACAAAAAAATCCCCCCCCCCCCCCCCCCCCAGAAAAAAAAAACAAAAAACGCAAACTGCCTGTAGGCTGGACTGCCGTAAGGATGACGGTGCTGCTGTTAGCGGGGCGGGGCCCACAGACATATGTAACGTTTCCGTTTGTTTCTAAAAAAGCCTGGCCTCTGTCACAGGCATGTGTTTCAACACAGCACAGGCAACGTGCACAACAGTAGATTTTAGTTTGAAGTAAGATAGCTCACTGCGTGTGTGGCATTTGTTGCTTTTTTTTTATTGTTATTTTCGTTTTTCTTCAAGAAAGGGGAGGGCACCCGTTCACACTAATGCCTGTTCTTGTTTTGATATTCAGGAAGGAGGGCACCTGGTCCACAATGATGCCGTTTTTTTTTGTTTTTTTGTGTTGGTTATTTAGGAGAGGAAGGCAACCCGTTCACACTGATGGCTTTTCCTTTTTGTTATTCAGGAAAGGATGGCAAACCCACGTTCCCGGCTTTGTCTTTTTTTTTTTAAACATTGTTCCGAACAGGGAGGGCAACCCGGTTTTACACTTATGCCGTTTTATTCATTTATTATTATTATTATTTTTTTTTTGTTATTCAGTGAAAGGGAGGGGGACCCTGTTCGCGCACTGATGGATAATTAACCACCGAGAGCTCTCGGCATGATGTGTAAGTCACCTTGCTGCTGCTCATAGTGGTGTGTGTTGTGTGCGGCGCGCGAGCGCGATGCGCGCGCGCGCGCGTGGGCTGTGCTGCGCGCGGGTGTGCGTGTATATGGGTGTACGTGCGTGCGGGCGCGCGCATGTGGTGTGTGTGTGTATGTGTATCCGCGCGCGTGCGTGCGTGTGTGTGTGTGCGCGAGCGCGCGCGCGTGCGTGCATATGTGTGTGTGTGTGTGTTGTGTGCGCGCATGTCTGTGTGTGTGTGTGCAGTGTGTGTGTGCGTGCGCGGCGCGCGCGCGCGCGCGTGTGTGTGTGTGTGTGGTGCGTGTGTGCGTGTGTGTGTTGTGAGTTTGTGTGTTTTAGAGATGCAAAGTAAGGTTTGCAGTCGGACCGCGTTGTAGAGTTGGCAGTGAGGAAAATTTGTTTTGACACAGACCTCTGCCCATCATGGACTGAAAACAAAGTATAAGGTGTTGTTCTAAACTGGGGACCCCTTCCGGCTGAGTGGGGGTGAGGGTTTCACGAGTGAGTTTGTGGTCGGAGCTGTGGAGAGAAGGACGTGGTACTGGGGACCCTTCTGGCGTGAGTGGGGGTGAGGGTTCACGAGGAGTTTGTCGGGTGCAGGGACAAACCCACTGATAAGTGGCTGTGACGGGAATCGAACACCACGACCCCCCCCACCGGGAGCTCTCAACGCTAGCCCACTATGCCATATGTCTATAATAATCCCGAATACATTTATTTTTGGTTGTGCAAGCAGGTACAGGGTTGGGGCATCATTTTTTTCTCCTTGTTTTTTTGTGTGTGATATTTCTGACTTTGAAGATGCGTAACTTTTGTCCCCCCCCCCCCCCTTCCTCCTCCTCCCCCCACCCCCTACCAACTCAAAAAAAAAAAAAAGAAAAACGGGAATGTTTTGCACGGGAATCCGTGGAATGTCCCAACTGATGATGATGCGGTGTTGGACACAGGCACAGGTATCGAACATCAATGCCGCTCTGGATGTATTGCGCTCACAATCCGATATTCCTCAGTGGCATCAGCATCTCCTTGGAACAGACCCTTTTTTTTACACATTCAGACTTCACATCCATACCCACCATAGGTTTATGTGGCACACGGTAGAAATAAACAGCCCCTAGTAGTGTTGTGTGTGTGGTGTGGGTGGGGGGGGGGGGGTGGGGGGGGGGGATGCGGAGGAGGGGGGGGGGGGGGGGGGGTGGGGGGGGTTGGGGGGGGCGAGGAGACTAGGACAATAGCAGGGCGTGTTCTCCAAAACAACAGGGTACCACCAGAACTACAAACGTTTAGCGATGTTTCCTACTGTTCGAAGCACGATGAAAACTCTCTGTCACTGGGTCCACGGCCGATAAACCCCCCCGTCCCTGGCTCCCCAGTACCACGTCCTTCTCTCTCACCGCTCCGAACACAAAACTCACTCGTGAAACCCTCACCCCCCACTCAGCCAGAAGGGTTTCCCATACCACGTCCTTCTCTCTCACCACGCCGACCACAAACTCACTCGTGAACCCTCACCCCACTCAGCCGGAAGGGTCCCCCCATAGTGCCCACGAAGTGAGTTTGTGGTCGGAGCAGTGAGAGGGAAGGACGGAGTATGGGGACCCTTCCGGACCGAATGCGGTGGTATGAGAGGGTCGCTCAAATTTCCTGACCAACACTGCAGGTGTCTGTTTTTCCCTGGCCGGTTGACGTCAGAATATGTTAATGAAAGTGTAAAACTCAGAGTATATTCCTGTCAGGTTCGTTTCCAGCTGCTGAAATGGAATTCCCTGACTTCATTCCATTATCCCCAATCTTTATCGCGCCCAGCTTAAGAAAAGAGTACTCGGAGCTAGAGGACGTAAAGTCAGATAGATAAAGACATGAGTCTGCGTGCGGTGGCGTGCATGGGCTGCGTGCGTGCATGTGTGTGTGTGTGTTGTACGTGAGTGTGTTTGAAGAACTATAGGCAAAAGCCTCCAAAGTACCATGGCCCACTTTTCATTCGGTCATCTCTACACCCTCCGTTGAAAAAGTCACCGCGCCCCGACGTGCCAGGCCATCTCCAACTTTTGCCGTGAGTTGAGGTCCCTCAACTATTCATTCTAAAAGACAAGTCTTTCAGGGCCTGATGAAATAAAAAAAAAAAAACCCACTTCTGACCCCCCTCCATCCACTCTTTTTCGATGCTTCAGATAGCCTGACAAATCGAACTGCGTCCGCAAATCCTAAGATATCATGGAGACTGTAGATGTCAGAAAAGCGATTCCAGTTCGTCTCGCCACTCGGATTGGTTTATTCAATCTGCATTGAGTCGACCGCAAAGGTCTAGTACCGTAAAGAGTTTTGGTCTGCGACGACATGCTAGCCTTTGATGGAATCGTCTGTCAGTTTTGTTAGGGAGGTGCTGGCCATAGGAATCAGTCACTGACCTGTTTGGTAGTTAACGTAAGTTAAGACTTACGGGGTAGGAAAACGTCTAGTTTTTTCCGGTTTGTTGTTATTTGCAAGAAATTCCAACACGATTCCTCACTACGCAGACGCACATCACACACATCACACACACACACACACACTACACACACAACACCTCACACACACACACACACACCCACACACACACACACTATGCGCTCACGCACGCGCATACCATACTACCATTACTCACGCGCACATGCCACGACTACACACGCCAATCCACACTCACGGACATACACCTCCACACATACAACACAACACACACACCACACCCACACACACACACCACACACAGCGCAAGCACGCACGCACGACACACACACACACACACCAACACACACCCACACACACACACACACACCACCAACAGATCCAACCGCGTGTTCCTGGAAGGACAGTGGTTAGCGGTGACCAGTTGCGAATCGAGAGGATGGAAGAACTCCTGGCATCATCGCACAGTCAACCTGGACAATTCTGAAGAAGTCAGCAACAAGACCACTCACACAAGTCTTCAACGGCAGACACACAGCTGCGGAGCACGAGTCACACGCTCCGCCCAATCACACACACTGACCATCTGATTGGTCTGATATGTGACGTCAGTATGGGATGACGAACAAACATCTTACCACTTGGAGTGGAGGGGGAGTGGGAGGGGGGAGTGGGGAGGGAACTCCTTGTTCTGTGAAGCTCTTGTGTTCATTTCGCTGGGACGGTTCGGTTGTCCTTAAACGGAGTTGTTGGAAATTTATGGCGCGTGCATTATTTGTCACATGGAAGCAAGATGGTTGCCGTAATTGTTCATCTC
>JADBJO010020247.1:18938-31661 GCA_016801955.1 Conus betulinus | reverse complement strand
TTGATCCTTCAGATTGCTTCGAAGTTCAGCGCCAAAGAAGAATTAAGTGATTGCTTCTTTGTAATTTTATGTGTGTTCTGTGAAAAACCATGTTTCCAGGTTTATCTGTATCGTTAATGCGATATTATCATTTTTTTATAGCATTTAGGTACCCATTCGTCATCATTGAGATATATAATTTTTTTTGTTCCTTTCGGTATGGACAGGATTATATCAATTGTTTTTATGTTCTCTTTGGGCTTTACTGGACTGAACAATAATGCCATGTGCCTTAATAATTTTTTCACCACATTTACACATCCCGTATAAGTCAGAAGTTTGTCTTCACGTTATATTTTAGTCTGAAATCTTCGAAGGTAAGAAAGGTACCATTTTCACACAGCAGATGATGTACTCGATACACGCCTCTGTCGATCCAAGTGTTATAAGAGATGGCTAGATTTCCTATCTTAATCTTATCATTGTTAAAACAGAGGATTCTGCAATGATTTCATCAGCTCTTTCAAAACTCATCTTTCGTGAAAATTCTTCAAAGTATCCTTCCAGAAGCGATTTACATTGACAGTCATTGGGAAAGATGCCCCATATATGCCAATGTTATCTACGACAGGGAATAACGCAGATATAAATACTTTCCACTTTTGTGTACTCTGTATCAGTTTGCGTATCCAAATCAATTTTAGGCCACTTATAAACTTTTTAATATCAAGTAGGCCCGATCCTCCTTTTTTACGCTCTTCATTATCGTTTCTCTACTGATTCTATCCTGCTTTCCTTTTCCAGATGAATTTGAAGCACATACTTTGCAAAAACGTTTATGAAGTCATCTGGCGGATTGGCAAGAGTAACCATAGTTGTGTTATTTTTGAAAGGATTAACTTTTCAATACAGCGATTGGCCTAGTGGAGTTATAGACCTTTTAATCCAGATGTTGAATAACCTTTTATTTCTGAAAATTTAAATTATAATTCAATTCCTCACAGTCATCTAGGTCTACCGAAAACCATACGCCTAAAATTTTAAATTTTGGTGGATTCCAATTGATCTTCAAATGTGGTAAATGTTTTGCTATCGACCTTTTCTTACTACCTAACCATACTGCTTGCGTTTTGCTATCATCATGTATAACCAGAGTTATAACTAAACTCTCTGATCGTTTCAATAATTGCCTCAAAAGACGTTGCATCACCCTTGGTCATCATCTGAGTATCATCTGCAAACTGAGCTATTTTATGCTCATTATTATTTATTTTTTATACCTTTAATCAATATATTTTCTCTTATCATAGTAGCAAGTATTTCTACGCAGATTAAGAACAGATATGGTGAAACGGGGTCGCCTTGTCTACACCCTTTCTCAACTTTAAACCAGGATGAACACTGACCATTTACAATTATTGTGGATTTTCATATTTCTATAAAACAATGATGTCCACTGGCATATAGTTGAACCAAATCCGAAAGCTTTCAAGGTTTTCATCATAAAATTCCAGTCTAATGTGTCAAACGCTTTCTCAAAGTCAATACATAGCAACAATCCAGGACGATTTTTAACGTTTAGATAGTGAATAAGATCATAAATAAGTCTTATGCTATCGCAATATATCTACCACTCATGAATCCTGTTTGATCTTCATTTATGATCTTGGGAAGTACATTTTTAAGTCTATTAGCTATGCACGATGACCCTATCTTGTATACAACATTTAATAATGTAATTGGTCTCCAGTTTTGAATGTATTCCTTAGGCTTATCATCCTTTAGAAGACAAATGATTATGCCCTCTCTCTGAGGGGAAGATAATTGTCCTCGTCTAAATCCATCATTTAATGAGCGAACAACAAAAATTCCTATTGATTTCCAAAATACTTTGAAACATTCTGATTTAAAACCGTCAGTGCCTGGGCTTTTTATTGCTTTTCATGTTTTTCAGAGAGTATGATGCTTCTTCTAAGGTGATTTCTCCTTCTATGTTCTTTGATTCTTCGTATGACAAAGTTGGAAAAATTTTTTACCATGTCAGTAATTTCGTAGTTTTTCAACATTTTCTCTTTCTATATAGATTTTCATAGAAAGACTTTGCTTCATTCATTATTTCATTTTTGACTATACTTACGTCTCTCTCACTTTGTGTTATCATTTTTCTCATGCATTTGCTTACTTAGTGCCTTGTTTCTAGATTACAGAAGACCTTAGATACTTTCTCACCTTCAGCAATCCATCTTGCTTTTGAACGCAATAGAACTCCATCGATTTTTTTACTTCTAATTTCCACTAGATCTGCTTTATATTTTTCCAAACTGCGTTGATCGTCTTCGGTTCTGGGGAATTTTTTTCTCTAACTCTTTGATGCTTTCTTCTAGTTGTTTCTCCTGTTTAGCTTCTTTCTGTTTCTTTGCTGTTGGAAAATGCTATTGTTTTCGATCTCACTTTCATAAGCAAAACATCTAGAAAGAGCTGGTCTCTGTTTGTAAATTGTATCTGATTTCTAGGAATATTATGAATTTCTTTTCTTTCATACAGTAAGTCTGCATATTCTTCGATAGTATTTCTTATTTCCTCATCTATTTCTTTTACATAATTTGTCTTTAGAAGAGAATTGTTAAATTTCCCAAAACTGTTTCTTTTAACTTCTCCCAAACATAATTTCAAGACAATCATTGAGTGGTCCGATCGGTAGCCAGTCTGAATGTCAGCATCTTCGACATATTGTACAATTGTTTCGAGAGACTACAGAAAAGTCAAGTCGACTTTGTTGGAGTGGATTTATTCTTCGCCAAGTAAATCTTCTGCTGCTTTCTGCGTTTAGGTCTCTCCATATGTCTGTTAGCTCTCAAATTTAACATCATTTCTTCTACTCTTTCTTTAGCCTTTTGATTATTCACATGTTTATAATTGTCATAATCTACATTTGGGTCCATTACTAAATTCCAGTCACCACCTATAATTACATTGATATGACCTAGTTTGCTGATGTAATCTTCCAATCTTCCATAAAATTCTGGAGTGTCTGTTTGGACATACAGATTAACAAGCAGTAGATCTTTATCCATGGTTGAAATTAAACCCATTATGAAATTACCGTCTTGGCCTTTGTGAACTGTTTTCACCTTGAAGTCAAATCTGTTATTAAACAATATTGCTACTCCTCTAGATTGCGTGTTATTGGATGCAAAGAAAACAGGTATAGCCCCATCCAGCTGCATAATGGGCATCTAATTTAGGATCAAAATGTGTGTCCTGAAGAAAGCATATGGAAAATCTCTTTTGTCTAATATAGTGAAAAAACATCTCTCCTTTTCTCTATGTTACCCAGACCTTGGCAATTCAACAATGCAACACAAACCTTCTCCATGTGTAAAACTAGAATGTTCTTTTCATGTCAATATGTCTACAGTACACTTTAGGCAAAATGCACAGTCGACAGCACATAGAAAACATTTGCGTATATATAAACGTACATAAAAATAATAAAAAGTCAGATTTTCACACATACTGTGCCCCATGCTGACCCAGTCAGCGAAGTAGCAAGTACCATCAGATCTGCGCTGCGGTATAACTGACGTTTTCATTAGCATTTGAATACACAAAAGAATAAGCAACTCGGAAACTGGACAAACTTTAGAAAGCATGACAAAGAAAAAGGCAGTTAGAACGATATCAACAGCAACAAACATACACACACATACACTGACAACAACACTATTAACAGCAACACAAAAACAACTACAACAAGTTTGTTTGTTTACAAGTGAGAATACGTCGCTTCGCTGAATACCAGCGCTCAAACCCTAGTCCTGCGTTTCGGGTACAGTCGACTCCAAAACGCAGACACACGCACACTTATACACGCTCGATTATGCGTCTGCGAGGATTAATTGTAAGATTATCATATGCAATGACATTTCAAACGAACTTATAATTTCTTTTTTTTTTTCACATTATTTTAACCAGATCAGAAAGAGTATAAAACAAGCAAAAAACAAAAAAAAAAGCCCCCCCGCCCCACACACACACACACTAGTCCTCTGTGGTAACGTGAAATACTGTAAAAATAATACGCCAATATTAATCACACACACACACACACACACACACACACACACACACACACACACAACACACACACACACACACACACACACACACACACACACACACAAAAAACACACACACACGCGCGCGCGCGTGTGCGTGATGCAATTGTACCCACATGCAGTCGAGATCGAAACATTTACCATTTGTCATAGAAATACATCTGTAAGGTGCATGTAAGGTCCATAATCTGTATGTAAAGGCTTAACTACCAAACCTTACTTGTGGTTGAGCATACAACCATTCCCAAATCCGCGTATTTCTTTAAAAACACTTTTGTAAGCTCGCGCGTGCCCTTGCGCGCTCATACTCACGGACACGCAACACACACACACACACACACACACACACACACACACACACACACACACACACACACATACACGCGCGCGTGCGCGCAAAGAAAACATGGAAAAAAGGAAGTAGGCCTACGCACAATAATCCGTAGTGTTTTGTCGCAAGAGGGCCTCCACAATCGCATCTGTTCAAGGTGAAATACGGTCAGACAAAGAGTGTGTAACATTTCTGAACAAACTCCAAGACACCAGGCTGTGCAAGAAAGGAACCGAACACATATACGCTTTTTGTACCTTCTGGGAAAAAGTGTTCATAGGGAAGGGAACTATCATTGAGGCTTATGTGTCTGTGATCCACAACAAACGCCTGAAATAGTAGCAGGCAAGCTGGAATTCAACACCCAAATTGTGTGCATGCTTGCATACCCATGCGCACGACTGCCTGCGGGCAATTATCATATGCAAATAATCATATTAGACGTGATATTTATCAAATTCGTATAGAGTCTCAGGGGGCAAAAAACCTTGCCAGCGGAAAAAAAAAAAAAAAAAAAAAAAAAAGTATTCACGGAAGACATGAATTCGCAAGGCGCATTTTACCATTTCTCCAAGTGACATGCTTTTGAATTAGAATACCCTATAAGATATCAAGCAGTTCTAAAATGCTAAGCATATTGCACCACACAACTGAACAACGCAGACGAGTTGGGCCGTACTATCCCCTCACGCATCCTGTTAGGCACAGAAGGGCAGAGCAAAGCAAAACAACAATAGGTCCAAAAGATAAGTCCCCCCCCCCCCCCCCCCCCCCCCCCGCCCCCGGCGCAGGGGAAGATGGATAAGCAAACAGTGAACCAAATGTCACATCCTCTCCATCCACGTCAAAAAATAAAAAGATATGAACAATTCATATACATGTACACACTGTGCACTCCAGGAGGCATCTAATAATCCGTGTTGCACATGATCGTCATGTCCTATTATCACAACTATTTTCATAATACGTGGATTATGAATGGGGCAACGGGGCAGGACAAAAGATAGGCGGCAGGAAGGACATAACCGCAACAAAGAGACAGAAAACACAGCAATTCAGAGATGGCCTTAAGGGTAAAAAAGAAATAGTAATAACAATACCAAATGAGCACCATCACCAAGATACTCTACGACAGAAAAAAAAAACTAAATTATTTGCTACATTTCATTCCGCAGCACTGCATCTAAATCGTGGTCAATCTGTAGTTGAACAGTTTTTCCATTTTTCAGTTTTGCAATGACTTTCGTGTTGGGACGACCATGCCTCTAGTGTAGCTGAATGTTGCTTGGCCTCTTCTAACAGTTTGTAGTTAGCAGCAGTCAAATCTTCAGCAATAGAAAGTCTTTGTCGGTTACCTTTGAGTGTTCGACGTTTTGACAGGATTTCATCTTTCTTCTTACGGGAGTAGAAACGGACGATGATCGGTCGAGGCCTGGTGGTGCCTGGAGTTTTCCTGCCAGTTCTGTGGGCCACCTCGATGTCCTCCTCTCGGACCGCCACCCCGACCAAATCGCTGAAAATCTTGCACACTTGAGTGCAAGCACCTGTGGGACTCTGCTAACTCGGGTTCTGTCTCAGCTACGTTAAAAACACGAAGATTCTACCTTCGACCATGCTGTTCCATATTGTTCTGTTGTCTGCGCAATGAAGTCAGCCGTTTACCCTGGGAATAAGTTGCGAGAAAAGATCTGCGTTGTTTTTTTTTTCAGAACGGATATCTCCTCCAGCAACTGCTTTTTTTTTTTACTTTTCGCTATTATCTAGTCTTTCCTCAATTGCCTCAAATTTCCGATCAAATTTTTCACAGAGAACCTCCATATCAGATTTGATTTCATTTTTCAGTTTTCTAATGTCCTCTTTTAAAGCTAGGCTTTTCTGTAGTCTGTCCAATCGACTATTCAGTTCACCATTACATCTGCCATCTGAACATCCATTTCGTCAGACTGTACCTCAAAGTTTAATTTTTTATTCGTTGTTCGGCACTCTCAGGACTGTCACTTTCACTGTTAGACGAAGAGCTTTCTCTTGAACTGGCTAAAAAAAAACTTTTATACTGAGACATAATGATTAGGCCTGACAGTCATTGTGTCCACTTACGGGTTTTCAATCAGTGCACCACACATTTATATTGGGATAGTACAAATCGATATACTTCCTGTCCCACATTCAACCTGTACGTCTGCTAATTCTGAAATCCGCGGTTTAAGAACCCCACGCACTCAGATCATTTTGAAGGGTTGTTATGAAGCACCGGCACTGGCACTCAGGGCTAGACACTCATTGAAGTGTGAAACCACATGTCGGACATCCACAAACATTTTTTTCCTTTCTTTTCTTTTCTTTGTTAGAACACAAACAAGGCAGGATGTACACAACAGGTGATCTTTGGTTGTATGAAGAGCGTCCGAGGATCGTCCGAAAGAGTTTTAAAGCACAAGAAGGAACGCAGGCAGAAACAAGTTGCGAGAGCAGAGCAGAAATACGTCCACTCTCCTCGGCGACAACAGCTCACTCCTAGAACCATATATTAATAAATAATTATTATTAATTATTATAATATAATTATTATATAATAATTATATATTAATAATAAAATAATATATATCAGCCAATGTCCTCATAATATATCTATTCATATATTAATATAAAAATGAATAGATATATTATGAGCACATTGGCTGAATTTAGATTTGGTGTTTCTGACATTGCATGCCATGGTTTAAGATATTTCAACCCTGCCGACGTTGAATGTGGTTCAACATGGGAAGATGAAGTTCATTTTTGTTATGTTGTCCTGCACTACATAACCTCAGAACAAAACTTATCCAGCCAAAGTATCACATTGAACCATGTCGTTTCAAGGTAATATTACTGTTGTCAACAAGAAACGAACGCTTCCTTTCAAATTTGGCCGTATATATTTATGAAGCTCAGAAAAGACTGCGAGCGACTACCTAATATCCCAATTATTGGTGTGCTTTAATAATTGTCGTGAATGTATTTACATTTTTTCCTATGTGCACCTTAACTTGTTTTGTTTGATTGTATGAATGCCCCTTCAAAATTGGACCTTAGCCTTACATCTGAATAAACATTCGCATTCGCATTCGTATTCTCTCTCTCTCGCTCTCGCTCTCGGGGTCAAGGTCGGACGTGTCAACATGGCGACATGTTTTGATTCTCTCCTACGAAGGTTGATCGCTTAAGCCAAGTTCTAGGAGATAAACTTCAAATATTGTTTCGACATTATGCCAGCGAGTGGAGAGCATCACCGGCAAGTGACAGGCAAGTTCCATGTCACCCTTATTGCCATATTATGCCGTAAATCCGCTGTCAAAAGACCCCTGGGTGTGTTGTTCCTGCTGAAGGGGTGTGGTGGTGGCTCAGTGGAAAAACACTTTGTGTGCTTGTTCATCGACTGTGCAGTGTTCTCAAACCCAACTGCAATATATCAGCGTTTGGGTCCGGTGTACAAACTACAAGGTTTGGTGTGCTCACTGCGGTGACGCTGGTCTTCATGTCGTGCTTCTTACTAGCCTGTGGTGACATAGAGCCACATCCAGGCCCAAACATCTCCTGCATCCTCAGGACGAGGTGAGAGTAACGAGGACAATCTTTCCATGACAGAACAGGCGGTCACACAGAGGAGGAGAGAAGCAGCAACGATCTGTACAAACAGCAAACAGCCTTGGATCTACAGGGCTTCCTGTCGGGGATGAAGGACATGCAGGCTTGCATGAGAAGAACTGAAGAGAAGCAAGACAGACAAGCTGATGACATGAGTAAAGCCATGAATTACCTGAAGTCCTCCTTGTCGGAACAGATCGCCAGCATAGACCACAAGCATCAACAGCTGCAAGAAGACGTCAGTGACCTAAGGTTCCAGTGTGACAAACTTCAAGATGAAAATGACTGTCTGCGTGAGCAGTTGAAGTTTATCACCGAAAAGTGTGACTCTATAGAAAATCACAGCAGACGTAATAATCTGCTGTTCTTCGGGCTGCAGGGATGCCAAGACAACGAAAGCTGGGATGATTGTGAGAGCCAGGTCAGGACAGTGATTAGTGAGGGCATGGGGATCAAGGAAGAGGTCATGATTGAACGAGCGCACAGGACTCCAAAGACCAGTGCAATTGTGGTGAAGTTTCTGTCATATAAGCAAAAGTCATTAATACTGAGGAATGCCCCAAACCTAAGAAAGTCAGAGAAATTTGGTGATGTGTTCGTCAGAGAAGATTTTTCTGCATTGGTTCGACAGAAACGTCAAGGACTCAGAGAGAAAGCCCAAGAACTGTACAAGGCTGGTGAGAAGCCCATACTGCGTTTTGACAAGCTTATTACCAGCGAGAGAGTCTCTCACTTTTGACCTAGAACAAAAAGATATCAAAACCTTCAGGAGTATCCCCTCTGAAAACAGGAGCAGAGGAACTCGACCAGGAAATGTGAATCGATCCCAGGGGCCTAATTCAACAGAAAAGTCAAACTCTAAGTTAACGACTCATGAAGATCATGAAGATCATGATCAGCAAGCAACCAACGACGTGAAGAACGACTGGATACTGCAGAGTTTCCGTGATCTGGATGGACAAAGCTCAGGTGTCGACTCTCCTTCACATCTCAACTTGCTGTCGCTGTCGGCGTACCCAACTTTGCAAAGCATCCAAATCAAAAGAACGTGAGTGTGACGAAGAGTGTGTAGTACTCCAGCCTGCCCCAGATACGGCACAGAGCGGTGAACGTGGAGCACGAGCAAGACGAAACAGCACGGTTTCTAATGTTTTCTGAAGCAAGGAGCCCTATCACCAAACGACACAACACGCGCTTGACTTCGTCGCTTGGGCGTACAGAACACAACACACAGTCACACACACTACAGCAGTGGGTTAAAACGGGAAACAACGAGGGGGCGGGGCAGGGACAGAGAGGAGGAAGAGGGGGGGGCCCTTCAAGAGGGGGGAGAGAGGGAGGAACACAAGTACTTCGAAATAGGGGGTGGCCAAAGTCCCAAGAAATACGAATTTGCACTTGGAACTGCAATGGGTGGCTACAAAAACTTGAAATCAAAGATGTGATTCAAACATTGTTAAACTCTTGATATTTTTTCGTTGAACGAAACATTTATTGATTCGGGAAACTATAGATACAGTACTTTTAGTGACTTTGATGTACATATGTCTAGAGCAGTTAAATTATCATCAAGTGCTAGAAAATCAGGCGGAGTACTTGTGTTGTGCGGAAGGTTTTTTCAAACTTGTAAAAAGGATAAATATGAGGTACGAAAATATGGTGATTTTGGAATTAGATCGGTCATTGTTAACGTACAAAAAACTATTTTTCTAATATGTGTGTACATCCACCCATATGACAGTAGATATTGGAATGTGGCAGAACATGGCTATGGCTTAGAAATTTAGAACAGTGTGTTGTTGATTTGCACGAGTTTTTCCAAGATTTCTCACTGATTATTACGGGGGACATGAACGCAGGAACGGGTAGAAAAATGCTGTTTCTTTGAGCGTGCAGGTGAAAGATTCCTGGGATTTTGGAGATAAAAGAGAGATGATGATATTTTGTTTGAAAGAAAGTCGATGATGAGGAGATTAATCTCTTTGGTAAAAAATCTGCTTGATTTTATGTTCGTTAATTGATTGTGTTATCATAAACGGCCTGTGTCGGTTTCAGTTCGATCGGTCTCTGACTTTTGTATGTACTACAGGTGGTAGTACAATTGATTATGTTGTCATGTCTAGAGATCTGTGTGTCAATCACTTTGTTCGTTCAGTGAAAGTTTTGGCGTTTATTGATTCGCCTCATTTTCCTGTGTCATTGACACTTTGTACACATAAACTAATTAGTGATAAAAACGGACACTGTAAAGAAGTTTGAAAAAAAATGTTGGGATAATGCTGAAGAAGCGCGTTTTATTGATTGTCTTTACTCTGACGAAATTCAAGATATGTGTATTGATGCATTGTCTCTTTTGCACTGTGATGTGGAACAAGCGCTAGAAAGATTTCAAATGCTTTGCTGAGTGCAAGTGAATGCATGAAAAGACAGGTTTCTGCCACTAGGGACATACCCAGAGGAGCTGTATGGTTTGATGCTGACTGTGGTGATGCAAAGATTAAAAGCTAGACAATTGTTATCAAAATTTAGGCAAACTAAAAAAGCTGAAGATCGAGTGCCCTACGTTATCGCTCGAAAGACATATAATGGTATGCTGAAATGTAAACGGCAAAGTTACAAGCGTGAAAAAGCAGGGCAGTTAGCCTCTATGGGCAACGACAGTAAACAGTTTTGGAAACAAAGCAACAAATTTGTAGGGAAACGGAAAGAAGGGGTTAGTAAAGAAATAACACCAGGTCAATGGTTTCAACATTTCAAGGGATTATTTAATGACATCGAAGTCAGAAGTTTAAACGAAGGAAGCGAAAGCCAAGGACATACAGAAGATTGTTCTGAACTTAATCTGGTCATTTCTGAAGAGGAGGTTTATGATGCTATTCGAAAATTAAAAAGGGGGAAAGCCTGTGGACCAGACCACATTTTGGCTGAAATTTTAAAGTCTGCTGATGTCGTAGTTGTCAACTTTTTAACTCGTTTATTTAATATACTGTTTGACAAAGGTTTATATCCAGAGCAATGGATTAAAGCAATCATAGTTCCCATTTTCAAGAAAGGCTATAAAAGTTTGCCAGATAATTATAGGGGTGTATCTCTTCTTAGTTTGGTTGGCAAATGTTATACGTCAGTTTTGAACAAGAGGCTTGTTAAATGGGTTGAAGGAAACAGTAAAACTGTCAGAATCGCAAGCTGGCTTTAGACACGGATATTTCACTGTAGACCATATTTTTACATTGAATGCTATTTGTAGAAAAATGTCTGTCTAAGAAAGGTGGTAAACTGTACGCTTGTTTTGTTGACCTACGGAAAGCCTTTGATTCTGTTCAACGCCAGTGTCTGCTTGGTATTTTAAGGCAGAATGGAATACATGGAAAATTTATCAAGTGCTGTGACCGCAATGTATAAATCTGTTTGTTTCTTGTGTACGTGTTGAAGGTGAAACCACTGACTATTTGAGTGTCCTGTAGGCGTCAGACAGGGTTGTATTTTAAGTCCAATGTTGTTTTCTTTATTTATTAATGAAATAGCAGTAGCAGTTAGTGATAATGGAATACATGGGATTCAATTTTTGCCAGGGTTATTTAGAGCTATTTCTTCTTCTCTTCGCAGATGACATTGTTTTACTGTCTAACACTGTTATAGGACTACAAACCAAATCAACATTTTAAACAATGTTTGCAAACGATTACATTTGAAAGTCATACTGATAAGACAAAAGTCATCGTTTTCCGTAAGGGTGGGTTTCTGGGGAAATTTGAAAGATGGAATCTCAATGGGGAACAATTAGAAGTAGTTAATGAATATAATTACCTTGGATTTGTTTTTACAACAAAGATGAGTATTAACAAAGGGGTTGATGCACTTGCAGTGAAAGGGAAACGGGCTTGTTTTGACTGTATAAGGTATATAACAAAATTAAACGACATCTCTAAGACATGCTTCTTCCGAATTTTTGATGCCCAGGTACAGCCGGTGCTATTATATGCATCCGAAATGTGGGGATACCACAGACTGGACAATATTGAAAAGGTACACGCTCTGGCGTGCAAACGTTTTCTTAAAATCCATCTTAAAGTTAATAAAAACTTGTCATGGGGGAATTGGGGCGTTATCCCCTATATGTAAATAGTGCAGTGAGGTGCATTCGATATTGGCTGAAACTGATAAAGATGGAGGCTCATCGTTTGCCTAAACAAGCATACTTGATGCTTGTAGATCTAGATAAAAAACGGCAAAAAAAAAAAATGCTGGGCAACTTTTATAAAGAATATATTATTTAGCCACGGGTTTGGATATGTCTGGCTTGAACAGGGAGTAGGCTGTGAAAAAAAAACATTTGTTTCACTATTTAAGCAGAGAATGAAAGACATATACATGCAGGAATGGAGTGAGTCTGTTATGAATAAAGATATATATCAAATTTACAGATTGTTTAAAACTAATTTCGAATGTGAAAAATACTTTGATTACATGGACATTAGTTGCTTTAGGAATTGTCTAATAAAGTTGAGGCTTGGTGTGTTACCAATCAATGGATCGATTTTCAAAAGAACGTTCAACAACAACGCTAATCTTATGTGCAAAATGTGTAACGTCTTAGAAGATGAGGACCATGTGTTGTATAAAATGTGTGTTCTGTATAATGACATAAGGAAAAAATATCTTAACTTT
>JADBJO010020247.1:12500-18204 GCA_016801955.1 Conus betulinus | reverse complement strand
AACATTGATGATTATGACGACGAGTGATGTGGCGATAGTGGAAATGATGGTGTGGTTGTAAAGAAGAAGAGAAGAAGAAGAAGAAGAAGAAGAAGATGATGATGATGATGATGATGATGATGATGATGATGATGATGATGATGGCGACGACGACGATGATAATGATGATAAGCAAAGTAAAGAACTGCACTTCACTAGCCCATGACACCTCTAGCCACACCAATTCATGACAAAGGCAGGTGAGTGAACAGTGAACAGGACCATGACTGACCAAGTGTCAATCTTGCCGCCCCCCCCCCCCCCCCCCCCCCCCACACACACCCCCAACACACACACCCCTACCCCTTTCCCTCCTCTCCATTTCCGTACGACCCACTGCCAATGGACGATGAGGATAGTAACGATCCTGACGCTGAAATTGGTAACGATGATAAGAAGGTGGGTCATGGACACCAACAGAGATACTCCACCTGCCAGTGCCGAGTCGTTCTGGAACTTTGGCCTGGCATGTGACCGTTCTCTCCTACCCCTTCCCTGCATCGTCTTACTACCACCTCCACCGTAATCCATACCCTCACCCCCTCACCCCCCCCCCCCGCCTCTCTCCTTCCTCCCTCCTCCACCCCCCTCTCTCTCTCTCTTTTAACCAGTCAGTTGTACTCTTCTTCACGTGTCTGAGGTGTTTTCAGAACTCCTGTGAGTAATCGTTCCTGTTTTCCAGGCTTGACAGCAGGCTTTGTTATCGACTGAAACAGTCGCTCCATTCTGAATAGATACCGACTGGGAGTGTGACACCTCTTTCCCCCACCCATCCACTGACACCCCTCTACCCTCCTCCACCTCTTTCACCCCTTCCCGCTACACTATGTTGAAAAAGCATTTGAAAGTTCCCTCATTTGAACACATAGGTCTTTTAAAACATTGCTCTTCTGTCATCGCTGCCTTTGTCATTCGCTGCGACACTCAAATGTTTCTTTCCTTGATTTTGTGAACGTCTTCTGAGAGTTATCTATCCGTCCATCAGGACTTAGAAAGGAATTCGTTTTGCACGTAAAAGGGTCACCCCATTCTCCTGTTGAGGCAATGTATTTGACTTGTTCTCTCTCTCTCTCTCTCTCTCTCTCTCTCTCTCTCTCTCTCTCTCTCTCTCTCTCTCTCTGTCTGTCTGTCTGTCTCCCTGTCTTTCTCTTTCATTCATTCCTTCCTTTCTATCTTCACATATTTTGTCATTTGCTTAATCATTTCTTTTCTTTCTTTATCACTTCCTACTTTCTTCGTTGCTTCTATTCTGTTTTTTCCTTCCTTCCTGTTCTATAATTATCCATTTCTTTCTTTCCTTCTTCTTTACTTCTACTTTACTTTCCTTTTTTTTCTCCTATTCCTTCCATTCTTCTTTATGTTTCTTCTTTGCTTACTTCTTTCCTTTTACTAGTGTTTTTTTTTTTCTTCCATTATGTCTTCCATTTCTGCTTTCCTTCTGTCTTTCCTTCCATCGTTCTATAGCATTCATTTTACCCCTCGATCGGCTGAGCGACAAAAGTTTTTTTTAACGTAGTGTCAAGTCTTTATCAACAATTCGCTTCAGAGGCATGACACCCTTCTATTTGATTACCGTCAACGTCTATATTGTTTTCCCAGTTCCGCCGCCTTTCCCATTAGCATGAAAGAAAAAAGAAAAAAGAAACACCGGAAGGCGCGGGTTGGACCAGAGAAATGCTGTCTTCAACTGCCGGAAACATGCCAGCAGGGAGCAACCCAGCACCATCCTTGGAGGCTTGTGCTGTATTTGACCCGTTCCTCCTCTCTCTCTCTCTCTCTCTCTCTCTCTCTCTCTCTCTCTCTCTCTCTCATTCCTTTTCTTTCTATCTACACATTTTTCATTTGCTTATTTCTCCTCACAAGTCAAATACATCACATCAACAGAACAATAGGGTGCAGGCACGCACAGGGCATTCCATTAAGACGTCAAGGGATATCATTCCTCCCTGGCAGATGCCATCGTGTAATGGCCGCCGGATGTGACACGGCAGTTGCCTGACAGTTGCGTTTTTCGCCAGTGGGCTCCGCAGTCATGACAGATGGGCTGGTACACCCATGGAAACGCTCTCGTGGAAATGCTGTTGTGTCACATCGCAGGATTCTCTTCAGAGGGCATGTAAGACCTTGGCCGGGTCTGGAATATTGTACTCTCTTCACCTGTCGGCGGAAAAAAAGCAGCGAGTGAGACTGCAGGATGCACACACGGCAGTTGCTTGACTTGCGTTTTTTTTGCCGGTGGGGTCTGTAGTGGTTTAATATGACAAGGCTACTGTGGAGGTTCGGTCGCATCATATCCAGTGGCCATTACACAACGGCATCTGCCAGGGAGCAGGTATGTCCCCTTAACGCATGGATGGAATGCCCTGTGTGTGTCTGCACCCTATATGAACATAGCGCAGGATTCTAAGGATGGTGCGGGATTGCTCACGGCTGGTTTGTTCGGCACTTGGAGACTGTGCTTCTCTGGATCCCACCCGTACCTACGGGTGTATCTTTTTTCTTTCTTCTATTTGATTTACAGTCAAAGTCTACATTGTTTTACCAATTCCGCCATCTTCCCTATTCACATCGGGACTGGGATCAATATCATTTTAAAATCTGGTAGTTATATATCTTCTGTCTGTCAAAGACTCAGGGAAGAACTTGTTCTGTTAAAAAAGACATCCATATTTCATTGTTCTGTTGGTGATTTTTTACTACTGTTGTTTCTTTTTCTTTTTATTTTTGTTCATGACTTTTATTTTCTTTCTTCTCTGTTGTCTTTTACTTAGGTTTTTTTTTTTCTTTCTATTTCTTTCTTTCTTTCTTTCTTTCTTATTTCTTGACTTTCTTTCGTTTGCTCTGTTCGTGCGTGCTTTTTTTTTATCATCCCTTTATTTGTTTCTTCATTTTTTTTGTCCTTCCATCAATTTTCTTTTTTTTTTTGCTTCTTTCTTTCCTTCTGTTTTATAACTCGCTGTGTTGTTCCCCTATATCTTCCTTCTTATTTTTCTTCCTTCCTGTCTTGTATTATAGATATTCGTCCCCTCTTCCTTTTTTTCCCTCATCCATATTTTTCTTCCTTCCTTCTTCCTTCCTTCCTTCCTTTCTATTTTTGTCTGTGTGAACTCCATTCCGTTTTCTTATCTCTCTTTTCGCCTCTTGGAAAACCTACGTGACACACGTCTTTACCGCCTGCTCTCAAGGACATGATCCGTTCACCCCGCCTGACGGATTCGTTCTGCCATGGCTAACTTGCCTTCTAGCCGCACATAGGGGTGGGGGATGAGGGTGGGGGGGGGGGTGGGTGGGTGGAATGACTTGGGGGCTGGGGATGTGAAAATGGTGGAGGTGTGGGAGGGACAGAGGAGGAGGGGGAAGAAAGGAGGGAGGGGGAGAGAAAGTAACAATAGCTTGCAGGCAGGTGGGGAGAATATTCGGTAGCTCTCCAAAACCCCCTATGCTGAGCAACACGCAAGTAACCCAACCCAACCATGTTTCTTCTTCTCTTTGACAAGCTGGTGTATATTGTTTTCTCAAATCTATCCAAACTACTGCAGGAACAGGAAACAATACAGCTTCTGTTCAGCGGGTGAAAGTAACAAAAACATCAAAGCTATCGTTTAGTGGCTAAAAAACAAATCAAAAGCCTTTGTCCAGAGGTAACATGAAAAATGCATTCAAGTTTTTTTTGTTTGTTTGTTTTGGATTTTTGGATTTTTGTTTTGTTTTCTTTTCTTTTCTTTTCTTTTTTAAGAGTAAATTGAAGGCATCAAAGTATTCGTACAGTAATAAGATAAACAAAAAACATGAAAGCATTTTTTCATAGGTCAAGCACACAAAAGTCAAATCTTGAAGTAAAGAGAAAAATAAGCAAAACATCAAAGCCTCTTCTTAGAGTGGTGTTTTTGTTGTTGTTGTTGTTGTTTTTTGTTTTACATTTCCTATACGTTTTAAAAGGTCTGCTTTTTGCCTCTGACATTACACAGTACCGTGCACGGTGCTCGCTTATCTGATGCAAGTTTCTGGGCATGAAGTATCGAAAAGGCACAAATCTCTCTTCCATCATATTTTTTTTTTTTAATTTTCCGTAACGCTCATTTGCACCGAAACTATCTTCAGACAGATTTTTTTCCAATTAACTTTACTAAAGGACCACTTTATGAACGCTTTATGAGTTTCCCCAACTCTCATTCATATCAAAACAATCTTCAGATAGATCTTTCCATCCAATATTGGTAAAGAACCGCTTTATGAGAGTTTTTCCAACACTCATTCACATCCAAATTATCTTCAGGCAGATCTTTCCAGTGAACATTATCAAAGAGCTACTTTACAAGTTTCCCCCAACCCTCAGTCACATCAAAAGTGTCTTCGGGCAAATCTTTTCGGTCAATATCATTAAAGATCTGCTCTATGAGTTTCCCCCCAACACTCGATCACATCAAAACTATCTTCAGGCAGATCATTCAAATAATATTGTTAAAGAACTGCTTTATGAATTTTCCCAAACACTCAATCATATTAAAACTGTCTTCAGGCAGATCTTTCCAGTTTCCTGTTATTAAAGAACTGCTTTATGAATTTTCCCTCGACACTCAATCACATCAAAACTATCTTCAGGCAGATCTTTCCAGTTTACTGTTAATAAAGAATTGCTTTATGGGTTTTTCCCAGCATTCGTTCACATCAAAACTATCTTCAGGCAGATCTTTCAGTTTACTGTTACTAAAGAACTGCTTTATGAGTTTTCCGTAACACTCGTTCACCTAAAAACTATCTTCAGGCAGATCTTTCCAGTTAATGCTGTCAAAGAACTGTCTCTTTCCAGTGTAGTTACTCTTATTCAGACTTTCGTATTTTTCTTTTCTTCTTACTTTCTTCACATTCGTGTATTTGGTCAGCCTAGAGGTATAATGGTGAGGAAGGTTAAAATCCGATATCACGTGATGATATTCACCCAGTAGTGGATCGAATATGTCGTCGTTATTTCTCCGTTTAAGTAGACCACACTGTCGTTGACCTCTGAAGTGTGTTGGGCTCTAAAACTATTTGAAGCACATAAAATTCATCCGCAGTCTCAAAAACATATACGGGATGGATGTTCCGAATCTTTAGAGCACACTGCATTCTTCAAGCTGTTTCGGAAAAACTGAATTTGTAGGGAAATCCGAAATCACCGGTAATACCCATTTTGCCGCTGGACAGATAACGAAATACCGAAGCATTTGATTATGTTGTTCACTGAAATATTGTTTAAGCATTCGGTGACCTGTAATTTAATGAAATAATACGTCGTTCCCTGCTTTCTAGAATTTCAAGCACTAAGGAAGATGAAAAAAAAAAAGATCTAAATCAGGTATTCTTTGCATATTTAACGAGCTGTGGATGGATGTCATATCGCCCTTGCATAGAATCTAATGGAGGTTCCAATTCATCAAGTACTGGGAGCCAATTGTCGTTATTTCTTGACACTTTAAACTGGGTTTCACTGAGTAGAATGTGAGGTTTTGTGTTCACCGTTAGAGATTTTAATTCACCTATTTTGATTAAAAAAAAAAAAAATCAACATAGGTGGAAAAAGGTTTCAAATGTTTATATGTTGAATTACCACAGCATAACATTACACCACACCACCCACACTACACCACACCACACCACACCACACCGCCGCACCACACCACAC
>JADBJO010020247.1:0-2500 GCA_016801955.1 Conus betulinus | reverse complement strand
GCATCCACAAAATCCGTCACGATGCATTATGTAGTTCCTTTCTGATGATTTCAATGCATGCATACAGCATGCATTCATACATACGGATATTATAACATCACTCTTATGACCCTAAAGGTAATCATGTTTATGTGGGTATTTTTTGTTTTGTCTTGTCTTCTTGTTATTTGTTTACCAGGAATGAGGTAGTGTAAGGATAGTAAGAGTACTTAAGGCCGATGCTTGTATATAAATTACACACATTTAAATGTGCCATGTTACTGAGTATTATCCCCTCTACTGAAAAGAAAACACATGCATATCAATCGTACTCTTCAGGACAAGAAATGGGCATAAACTAATTGACCTTTTTTTTTCTTTAAATGGTTGCAGTTTGCTGTGGTACAATCTCTGTATCACCAAAACACAAATTGTACAGCTGCTTGGGATGTACATTCAGTGGTTCTTTGGATGGGATAGACACAAACGTTCCAGTGACATATCCCAACCCAACCTGAAGCAAACCTTCAACTCACCTGATGGTAAGTATTTGCATGCTCGAGGCAATTTAATCCAGCAGACGTGTTTGGAACGTTTTAGTCAATGAATCTTTCGAGATATAGAGTATATGACCAACACAGCACACATATTCATATCACACAAGGTACTTTCTGTCTATTGCACCAAAAATATGATCTACTAGTGATCTAAGTAATATGAGTGTGAACGGATGGAATCCATCTGAAGTAACTGTAGGTTGAATGACAGTGTGGCGCACGTTGCATCTTTTCGACGCGAATGGTATACCATAGTAAACACTGCTACGGAACATCCCCGAGTGCCCCGGTGCAATTGCTCTTCCCCCACACAGTTCGATCGATGGTCAAGGGCCAGTAATTTTGCTCAGTATTTCAACTTGACCAATCGATGGTTCTCATTGTTTCATACTTTAGTTTTAGGGTTTGTAAGGTATAGATTTAAATTCTTTCTTTTCTCTCGGAGTTCCAAGTTGCCTTGTTACAGTTTGAAGGAAAACGTCATATACTTTCGATATGCTGTGAGTTCTGAAATTGGTTGGATGATGTTTTTTTTTTTTTGTTTTTTTTTCAATCATGAAAAAGCACATGCTCAAGGAAATTAAGAGGATGTTGTTTAATCATTAATTTGTATTTCTCCGAGCATTCAGTGGTCTACCAGATATTTTTTTAACAGCAAGTTATGTGCTGGTGTAAGTTTTAGTTTCATTGTTCTTGGATATGAAGAACTGATCTGTGATGTAAGCTTCGTGGTAGCTGAAGGAGTTTTATGTAACTTATGTAGACAGCAAGTAGTGAATAAAAGATTGAAGATCTTTGAAGGCTTTATCGATGTCAAATGAGTATAAGAGTCGGGTCGTTAACATAAATGTTTCTTCGTCTGCCAGGTTTAAGCAATGGTGTTTGTGCGTCGGCGCTCGTGTTGCTTGCACATGGTTTCCCACTTCCGCCATTATCCTCCTTTGTCCTTTCCGCGGTCATCGTTCTGCTAACTTTGTCTGTTTGTTTCGTTCAGTTCTGATGTTATGGAAGTGTCGCGTTATGTATGTGTGACAATCATTGGCTATGACAGTTTTCATGTGCAATAATGTGGTGTGTTTTGTGTTGACCTGCGTAAGATGACAGTACGCGTTCGGCGATAATTCTGAGAAGAGCTGTTTTAGAAAAGGCTGGTGGGAAAGAATATCTTTAGAAAACACAGTGGATGCACAGGTATTTGAGCAGTCAGTGAATAAGATCATTGTAAATCCATAGGTTTTGCATAGAGCTTTCCATGTGTGAGAGTGGGCATGTCGCACACATCTCTTGGTATGTGGATTTCAATGTGGGGGGATTGAAATCTAACACACATCTCTCGGTATGTATAAAGTCATGAAGAGGAAATTATGCCAGGACTGCCCCCCCCCCCCCCCCCCCCACCACACCACACACACACACTGCAGAGAGACACTTGACACATGACACTTGAAAACTTTACTTGACAAGGATAAAGATCTAGGCAGGCAGACAGAGAGACAGCAAGAGAGAGGGAGAGAGATAAGAGAGACAAACAGACAGACAAGCAAAAAACGGACAGACAGACAAGCAAAAAAGAGTGAGAGAGTGAGCGAGAGACTGAAAGAAAGTTGGAGAGGAGGGGGGGGGGGGGGGGGGGACAGACAGGCCAGACAGAAAGAGAAGACAGAGGGAGGGATGAAGGGTAGGGGGGTGGCTATATTAAATGTTTATTTCTGATATCGTGACTATGGGAGAGTTAATCTAAAACAGTGGGGGGGGGGGGGGGGGGGGGGGAGGGGGGGGGGGGGGTGGTCATTCTGGTTGGTTGGTTTTAACTCCCGGGGAGTTAGAATTGGCACGTGGCTAATTCTAACTCCGGGGAGTTAAAATTGGAGGGGAGTTAAAATGGATCGTTATACCGGGCTCGAGGAAGAAAAGAACTCGAAAACGAATGCTGCTCACGACACACAAATCGCCTAGCAGAAATG
>JADBJO010020246.1:20000-52512 GCA_016801955.1 Conus betulinus | reverse complement strand
GCCAAATGTCATTCCAAGTGAGACTTCTTTGGAGTGCATTCTCCCACGTTGTCATTGCCCTTGCTGGCTCTGCTGGACTGCTTTTTGGAGTCTTTTTTGGTCTTCTTCTTTTCTCATCTCCTGAATCATCATGTCTCTTTTGGCTTTTTCCTTTCCTTTGACCACCATTCAGTTTTGGTCACCCCCAGTCCTTGTCTGTTGGTCTGTGTGTCCTGTTCTTTCTCTGATCTTGAGACTTTCTTTTGCAGAATCCATCGCCTCTTGAACTTCCCATTTTCTTTGGCGACAGTACAGCGCTATGTCAGTCAGACAGGGTGGGGACACCAAGCCATTTCCTTGTGAACTTGTTGATTTTGGATTCCATTGCCTCCACTATGCTGGTGCAGATGTCGTATATCATCAGAGGCCATAGGAGCTTTGGTATCAGCATGAACTGCAGACACCAGACCTTGTATTTGCCAGGGAGCCCACACTGGTCAATGGTCTCCAAGCCTTCTTCCGACATCTGTTTTGGTTTTTTTTGCTCTTTGTGTGTCTTTCAGCGTATCATCATACCATCTTCCAAGGCTCTTGACTGGCTCTTCTGTAACTGTTGGAATGGCCTGGTTGGCAACACTGAAGACCACAGATTCAGCCACTTTTCCTTTCCTCAGTGAGAGACTCTGTGATTTCTTTGGCTTGAACTTCATTCTGGATGAGGCAACTATGTCATCCAGCCTCTCCAGCACATGACGTGTCTCGTCTTCTCTGGATGAAATCACTGTAGTGTCATCCATGAAGGCCTTGAGAGGGGGCATCTTGTATCCATCGCCAAGGTCTGTTTGTCTTGCGTTGCTTGTTGCTGCTTTCAAGATGACTTCCATTGCCAACACGAACAGTATTGGGGAAATTGCACAGCCCATTGCAATGCCCACTTCCAAGTTGATCCAATCTGTTGTGTACTCCTTGGTAGAGAACCACATTGAGAAGCCATTGAAGTACTTCTTGAGCATGTCGCAGATGTTCTTTGGCACATGGTACATCTCAAGAGCCAACTGTATCATCTCATGGGGTACAGATCCATATGCGTTTGCCAGATCAAGCCACACTACGTCCAGGTCTCTCTTTTCTGTTTTTTGCTCTTTGGATTGCGTCCCAGAGATCATTGTGGCGTGTTCTACACAGCCAGCCACGCCTGGGATGCCACCTTTCTGGACTGACACATCCAAGTACTTGTTTTTCCATGAGGTACTTGGTCAGCCTTGCTGCCATGACAGAGAAGAAGATTTTCCCTTCGACGTTCAGTAGTAGTGATATTGGCCTGAACTGGCTGATGTCACTTGAGTTTTTGCTCTTTGGGGATGTACACACCACCATCTGCCGTCATCCACTGGCCGCTGGTTTTTCTCCAAGCTGATCGCAGCAGCCTGTGGAGCCACTCCAGCACCTTGGGACATTTCTTGTACAGCTGGTAAGGTATTCCGTTTGGCCCTGGTGATGATTTGGCTCTGGCTTTGTCGACCACCTTCTTGATTTCCCGCCAATGTTGGAGGCTTGTCATTGAACTGTTCCTCAGGGTTGGTTGGCCACACCAGACCTTGAATGTTGAGTGTGCTTTGCTCTGTGAGTCAGAGTATGTTTTCCTCAGATGCTGCTCAAGAACTCCTTTGTCCACACTTAGGGTCCCAGATTTTGGCTGCTCAAACAGAGTTCTGGCAAACTGGAAGGGGTCTCTGAAGAAGCGCTCTTGTGTCTTCTTTTTTTTGCTCTTCCTCTTCCTCGCAGATTCCGCTTTGCTGAGGGCGCTGTGTTTTGCTTTCAGGTCTTCCCAGAGTTTTTCCAAGCCTTGTTTTTCAGCTGGCAGTGCGGTCTTCATTTGCTTCTTGAGGTTTTTTTCTTTTGGACCCTGATCTTGTCCATCTCTTCTTGGCGTCTGGATTTCTTTGGAGGTGTTTTCTCTTTGGGTAGTTTTGCTCCATAGGCGTCTCTACATGTGGGCATACACAATGTCCCCATATGTGGCTAGTTTGTGTTCCAGGGTGCTTTTTCCCTATCAGTGCATCGAGTCTTTGGACGATTTTTGCATCCAGTTTTCTCCCAATCTTCAGTCTCGTTTGCTCGTGGCAGGTTGAGTTTCAGGCGCCTGGCATCGAGGGCCTGTGCAATTCCTCATCCGAACCAACAGCGTGGATGTCCTTGGCACTGTGGTGGTTTAAATCCTGGCCCTGGTCTTCCGACGTCTTATCTGCTGATGCAGTGCGCTGCTGCTCATTCAGATGAGTCTTCACACATCCCATCTTTGTTCTGTGGATCTTCATGCCACGGGTGGTAGCGAAACACTTTCCACAGACACATGGATTTCCATTTGGTCATGTTCATAGTCCGTTTGGGATTTGCAGTCGTGATTGGTTGAGCACCGATGGATTCATCATTCTCTCCCCCTTTCTGTGAATCCTGGGAGCATCTTCAAGTGAGAGAGAGAGACAGAGACGGCAGGAAAACAGAGGCAGAGAGACAGAGATTGAGTGAAAGAGAGGTGGGGATGGGGGGGGGGGGGGGGGGGGGAACAGACACCAGTCAATACAAAATGAGAGAGAGAGAAAGAGAGACACAGACAGAGTGACAGACAGAGAGAGAAGTGGGGATGGGGGAAAGAGAGAGCAAAGAAAACAAAGTGAGAGAGAGAGAGAGGCAGGCAGGCAGCCAGCCAGAAGACAGAGAAAGGACGGGGATGGAGGGGGGAGGGCAACTGACAGCTAACAATACAAAATGAGAGACAGACAGACAGACAGGCAGGCAGGCAGGCAGACAGACAGTCAACATTACAAAACACTACCCCATGTTTGTGAATGGAATCATACTGATTTACATTCCTTGGAAAGTCAAAGAACTGGTGCTAAATGTCTCGAGTGAACAGAATGATGATGGTATCTGATCACGTCAGAAGTTGAACATTAATCACATGAGCTGAAGAAGCAAACTAGAGCAGCAGGAACAACTGAAAAAAGTAATCTGAGCTTGGAAAAGTACAGGATGACATTAAGTAGAACACTGTAGAAATGACGACAAACAATGGACAATCAAGTCAACTGACCCAGAATTCATCTTTGAAACAAGTGTGAAATTCGACTGACAGCCAGGGAGATGATGGAAGACTGATTCAGTCAGAGAACTGACCTAGAATTTACGTCTGACACATCAAGAGTGGAACTGAACCAAAGACTCAGGAGAACACAGGAGGCATGATCCGTCAGTCATCAGGCCTATAACTTATCTTAAGGTGTCAGAGAGGGATTGATCTTTAGACTGGAGAGACAGCATGGAGTAGGATCAATCAGCCATCTAGCCCACAACTTTCCTTGAAAACATCTAGTAGGAGTTGAACAGAAAGCTGGGAAGAAGACGCGAGGTTTGAGAACAGACCATTACCAGACCCTTACGTCATCTCTGTAAAGTCTTAGTATGGAATTAAACAGAAAACTGGAGAGGGACATGATGCAGTCGTCACCTGGGCCACTGGCTGTCACTGTCCACACACACGGCCCGCAACGCCCTCAAGACATCTTCCAGGGTCCTCGCTCACGACCGGCGCCCCCTGGACCGCCACAAAGCTAGTGTGCAGGATGTGGGCACAAACACTGAGGGCATAGCGCAGACAGCCCAGAGAGTACATGGCAGACAGGGGTGTGATGCTGGTCTTCAGCTCGGTGTCGCAGCTCCTGAAGGTGGATGGCCAGGGGGACCGTAATTCTTCCTCGCTGCAGGCATTATGTCCGCTCAGGGTAGCCTGCTCGTACAGCAAGTCCTGGTGGCCATGTAAAACAGGAGTATTAGCTGAGTAGCTTCCTCATGTCATGCAAAACAGATCAGGAAACAAACCCAAATTCCTTTCACACTGAAAAAAAAAACAACCCCCAAACAGAAAGAGCAAATATTTAACACCTTTACACAATTTCACACTGCTAGGACATCCTAACAACAAAGATCAAAGCATACTGTGACTGAGAGAGAGAGAGAGAGAGAGAGAGAGACAGACAGACAGACAGACAGAGACAGAGAGAGAGACAGAAGACCACTGTTTTTCCAAACATTCAAGGACACAGCTTCATTCTCACATTTACCTTCACTTCACAGTACACTGTGGCGTATGAAGTCCAGACACACAGATGAACAAAAAACAACAACTCCTATCAAAACTCACCAATAGTGTTCACACATTAAAGGACGAGTGATGCTGTTCAGCATGTCACAAGAATGAACTTCATCAGTTCAATACATCTGTATATTCTTTATTAAAGCTCCATGCTCCTCTGGCTACATATGATAAGCTGTGTCATCGAATTTTTGTACAGTCTTTACTTCCACAATATTTCCTACAAGTCCTCTATCATTTAGCCTCAAAATATCAGTAGCATACAGCTCTTGCACAGTCCATTGATTCTTTCGCGATGGGCGTGGCAGCCTTCCCTGAAACATGTACCCCATACATGCTTACAACTTGTTGCAGACGCGTGATTTTTGCACTTTTTGATTTTAGTTTATAGTCCCCTAATATAAACATAACAACCTATTGTAATATATCAACGGAAATGGTAAAACACAAACTTTGCAATAACCAAACACTTAACTATATTTTAGGTAAAAGAACAATGCTACAGTTACCAAACAAACATAACTAAAACACAGGGGAACACAATCTTGTTTACATTTGTTTGGTTAGTATGACAACAGCAAATGAGGAAGAAAAGGGACATAAAATTTCACTTTTACTTTGAACAGATGCAGAGAAATACTTAGGGCAATTGGCTTGCAGCGGCCGGAATAGCTCGGTTGGTAGAGCACCGGACTCATAATCTTGGGGTTGCGGGTATGAATCTCCGCTGGGCCGTTTCAGTACAGGGGGATTTTTCCCTCGGAGTTAACATTGCTTCTGACTCCATTTCCCTTACAGTCTTTCGAATGAGACTATAAAACAAGGTTCTGTGTGTGAACGCATGCATAACATCTTGCACACACATAAAATCCCATCACCAACTTTTCGGAAGAGAAGGCCAGTTTGGCCGTTGCTATGGATAACATGTTACACATAGCATGCACCTTCCCCAAAGATGGTGCATGGCTGCCTTAATGGTGGGATAAAAACGGTCATATGCACAAACTCCACTCCCCTTGTTGGGTAGATAGGATTAATCTCTGCCTGTCTATACAGGGAGTGTCCGCAGGAGTATCAGCCTGCGTACGCAAAAAAAAAAAAAAAAAGCTGCATCCCTTAGACTGTAGATGGGAGAACAGAGAATTTTTTTCATAGTTGTGACGGAACAGTGGTATGGCTTGTCCAGGGTGTATGGCTGCGTCACCCCTATCACGTAACAGGTTGTCTTGGACGGATCAACCGAGTTACCATAACTATCGCAATGTGCGTCATAAAAAAGTTCACAGGCACACAAAGAGACATCCACCATGAAAGGAGCCCACAGAGTGCTCTGACCTCTCTGCAGTGAAGGACCAGCAGGCAGAACTCCAGCAGCGTGGGGGCAGAGGCAGACAGTTGGCCCTGGTCAGCCACCTGCGTCTCCTGCTGCATCAGTTGCTGATAGTTGCTGAGGAATTTGTCCAGGTACTCCTGCACTTCCACCTCACTGAAACCAGTCGGCCACTCGTCATACCCTCCCCTGCCTGTCATTCAACACATTCTCTCCAACCAGTCACTCGTCTTACTCTCCCGAACCTACGGCTCACCGTACTCCCCAACCCATCCTCTCTGAAGCCAGTGTCATCAAAGTCCCCCCAACCAGCCACTCATCATCCGAACTTGTTACTCATTATATTCTCCTACCCTGGTCAGTCGTCAATCTCCCAAACAATTAATTCATCACACTTTCCCCAAACAGTCACTCGTCATACTCTACTTGACCACTCACTCATTACACTCTTCTCAAAGGTCACTCATCACACTCTCCTCAAACCAGTCACACATCACTCTCTCACCAAACCTGTCATTCATCACACTCTCCCCAACCAGTCACTCATCACACTCTCCCAAAACCTGTCACTCATCACACTCTCCCCTAACCAGTCACCTACAACACTCTCCCCAACCAGTCACTCATCACACTCTCCCCAAACCAGTCAATCATCACACTCTCTCTCCCCGAACCAGTCACTAATCACACTCTCCCCAAACCTGTCACTCATCGCACTCTCCCAAGCCAATCACCTATAACACTCTCCCCAACCAGCCACTCATCGCACTCTCCCCAGCCAGTCACTCATCGCACTCTCTCCAACCAGTCACTCATCGCACTCTCTCCAAACCTGTCACTCATCACACTCCCCAACCAGTCACTCACCACACTCTCCCCAACCAGTCACTCATCACACTCTCCCCACCAGTCACTCATCACACTCTCCCCAACCAGTCACTCATCACACTCTCCCCAAACCTGTCACTCATCACACTCTCCCCAAACCTGTCACTCACCACACTCCCCCCAACCAGTCACTCATCACACTCTCTCCCCAAGCCAGTCACCTATAACACTCTTAAACAGTATGTGTCATGTTTTACAAGAAAGGATAAAATACTTGATTTATGCTACTGTAATATACCATCTGCATACAAGTGTGTTCAGCTCCCCCCTGTTGGTCAGTCTGATCAGAATGCCATTCATCTCTCGCCAGCTTACAGACCAAAAGTGAAAACACAACCTATCACTAAAAAGCAAATGCAGTGTTGGACACAAGAAAGTGTTGATGAATTACAGGCTTGTTTTGAATGTACAGATTGGAATTTGTTTTTGAATTCTAGTTTTGACATTAACGAAGCCACCGATGTTATTTCCAGCTACATTTCTTTCTGCGAACACATGATTGTACCTACTAAAACTATCAAAATATTTCCCAACAACAAACCTTGGGTTACAAAATCTCTGAAAATAACTCTAAATGAGAAAAAAAGAGCTTTTCAATCAGGCAATAAAAGCGATCGTAAGGTTGTACAAAAGAAACTGCAAACGGAGATTGAAGAATCAAAGAGAGCTTACAAGAGAAAAGTTGAAAACATGTTCCAGAATGGAAATATGCGAGATGCATGGAAAGGAATAAGGTTTTATCAGGTTCAGGAAAATGTTCAAACCAAAATATTAGTGACAAAGAAACAGCAAAAGAACAGAAGCAATTTGCAGAAAAGCTGAACGATTTTTACTGTAGATTTGATGATAAAGATTTTAGTAAAGAATTAAAGAAGTGAAGGAAGAACTCCAAAGCAATGTTAAAAACGATGTTGATGGAAAGATTCTGTTGTGATTGAGGAAAATGATGTTTCAGTTGTTTTTCAAACGTTTAAATGTGAGAAAGGCAATGGGCCCTGATAATATCTGTGGAAAATTGTTGAAGGTGTGTGCTTCTCAGCTCTCCTATGTTTACAGTCGTTTGTTTACCTGGTCACTTAGAGAATGTATAATTCCTGTTTTATGGAAAAATGCCACTGTATGTCCTGTTCCCAAAAAACGCAACCCAAGCTGTTTAAATGATTACCGACCAGTTGCCCTCACATCTGTTGCAATGAAATGTCTTGAAAGAATTGTCCTCGGTTATGTTTTAAAAGATACTACACAGTACCAAGACCCGTTTCAGTTCGCATACCAACAGAACAGATCAACAGATGATGCCACACTCACACTTCTCCATCATGCTTTTTTCACGCCTCGAAAAACCTGCCTCCTTTGTACGCATTCTCTTTATGATGATTTCTCATCAGCATTCAACACACCATACAACCACATCTGATGGCAAAGAAACTCAGTAACATAAATGTGGGTAACAAGCTCATTCTTTGGATAATTGATTTTCTTACACAGAGGACACAGTCTGTTCGATATCAAAGTGTTGTTTCGTCTTCCAGAGTCATTTCAACTGGCGCACCCCAGGGTACTTTTTTTATCACAGTGCTTTTTACTCTGTACACAAATGATTGTTCAGGAAGTGATTGATTCAACTTTGTACATTAAATATTCAGATGACTCAGCACTTGTGGATCTTTCCAACTCTGATTCTGTTTACTTCAAGGAGGTTCAAAGATTTGTTGACTGGTGCGATCATAACTATCTTGATCTGAATGTAACAAAAACGAAAGAAATGTTGATTGATTTTAGAAAGAATCCAAAAGCTGTACCACCCCTTTTTATCAAAGGTGCTGAAGTAGAACGTGTTGAATCATACAAATATTTAGGAACTTTTATAGATAATAAGCTGAATTTTAAATCCCATGTTGAGTATGTCCACAAAAAATGTCAAACCAGATTATATTGTCTTCGCAAGCTGCGATCATTTCATGTGAATACTGACATTCTTCGGACATTTTATTCATGCTTCTTGGAATCTGTTCTAACTTTCTCATTTATATGTTGGTATGGTGGGTTGACTGTGAAGAGCAAATGTGCTTGAGAAAGTGGTGAACGTGGGAGGAAAAATCGTTGGTGAGAGACAAAAAGTCTAAGTGAGCTATACAGGTGCCGTGTTGTTTGTAAAGCGAAGAAGATTACGTGTGACCAGACCCACGTTCTTGCAAATCAGTATGACCTTCTTCAGTCAGGACGAAGATATCGATCGGTTAAATGCAGAAGTGTCAGATTTAAACAAAGTTTTATTCCCCTGTCCATTGATTTCATGAACCGAGAAGATGTTTAATTGAAATCCAAATTCCTCCATATGAATGTATGTCATATGTGAGAAAATGGGTAATGTGGCTACATTATTGTTTATTTGCTGTGAATGTGTGTGACCACAAATTAATTTCTCAATTGAGATAATAAACCAGTCACTCATCACACTCTCCCCAACCAGTCACTCACCACATTCTCCCCAACCAGTCACTCATCACACTCTCCCCAAGCCAGTCACCTATAACACTCTCCCCAACCAGTCACTCATCACACTCTCCCCAACCAGTCACTCACCACATTCTCCCCAAACCAGTCACTCATCACATTCTCCCCAACCAGTCACTCACCACATTGTCCCCAAACCAGTCACTCATCACATTCTCCCTAACCAGTCACTCACACTCTCCCCAAGCCGGTCACCTATAACGCTCTCCCTAGCCAGTCACTCATCATACTCCCCCCCAACCAGTCACTCATCACACTCTCCCCAACCAGTCACTCATCACACTCTCCCCAACCAATCACTCATCACACTCTCCCCAAGCCAGTCACCTGTAACGCTCTCCCTAACCAGTCACTCATCATACTCCCCCCCCCCCCCCCAGTCACTCATCATACTCCCCCCCCCCCCCCCCCCCACCAGTCACTCATCACACTCTCCCTAACCAGTCACTCCTCATCGTACTCTCCCCAAACCTGTCGCTCATCACACTCTCCCCAACCAGTCACCTATAACACTCTCCCAATCAGTCAGTATTCTGCATTAGTCACCTATAACACTCTCCCCAACAATTCAGTATTCTATATCAGTCACCTATAACTCTCCCCAACCAGTCGGTATTCTATATCAGTCACCTACAACACTCCCCCCAACCAGTCACTATTCTATATCAGTCACCTATAACACTCTCCCCAACCAGTCACTCATCACACTCTCCCCAGTCACTCAGTATTCCACAGTCCATGAAGGAAAGACAAGAGACAGGCCCAGTTGAGGATGTGAGGGTGAGGGTCAATGGTGCTAAGCTTTGGCAGGGGGAGAGAGAATCAATCCAAACAGTAAGCACAGAGTGACTGGGTTCAGGAATATACTGCATAATTTGAGGTATCAACCAGCGCAGTGTATGATATTTTACAACCTGTGATGGAACTGACAACAACACTCAACAGGTCTTTCTGAAAGACTGATCTGATAAATAACTCTTCCGAGATCCTATGAGGAGAAAACTGACCTCCAAGTGTCATGTGTTTTTTGGCTGTTGTTCATTACTTGTCCTGCTCTTCTTGGCTGCAGGGGGTCAACCATTACTTTGAAAATAACTAGCATACCAAGTATTGAAATAAAACATGAATAACCAATTTCTTCTCAAAGGAAAATGAATAGACTGTCAATTTCTGACTGGTGCCTACTGGGACACTGAAACTTAAAAAGATTAAAATAGGGAAAATCACCAATGATACTGACATATTCATATGTTCTTGGCAAGCACTGAAGAATTTTAGTAAATATCACAGCAAAAAAGGTTCATCGACACATGGAAAACCTTGGGATTGGCCAGATGACTACCATTTATTACAGATCTTAGGGAAAAGACCAATATATTGATCTGGACAACTCTTTGGAACCAGCTAATGCATTCACTGAAAAATGGACCTTTTTCATATGGTATTATTCAATAACACTGGAAAGTGTAACAGAACATCATAGTTTGTGAAAAAGATCTTGACAGACTCACATGAAAGCACGCAACACTCAGCACTGTGTTTCCTATCAATCTGGACTTACTGATACTTGATATACTAGCAACATTTTCACATACCAGTTTACCTCTGCTTACAAACACATGGCTTTTAAACAATTCTATGTAACTGAGAGGCAGACAATAGGATGAACATGCATTTGATGTGCACATGACCCTTGACAAACTTACCTGTGTTTGAGGAGAAGTCTGAGAAGAAAAGAGCGCAGGACAGGTGTTGGATCAATGAGATCATCATGGACTGTCATGTGCTTTGTCTGCAGCAGCGTCTTCCCTTTGGACCTGTACACAGACAGCAGCAACACTTTGGGACATTAATCTACAAATAAAAATGCCTATCTCAACATGATAAACTGGCCTGTGAATGGAATACTGATATACAAATGAAATACTGATGCACAAATAATTTCCATTTTGAAGTCGATTTCAAATTCAACAACTAAAAAACAGTGGATTATCTTAGTTGCTTACCCACAAGTGATACAACATTGATCAGAGTTAATAACCATCAATAAATTAAAAAAAAAAACCTCAAAGAAACCCAGGTCCTTTTCCACATTTATGCACTGTTAAACAGATCATTTTCCACTTCGATGAACTGTTTAACCATTAACAATCCCGTATAACTTTCTGCTGAATCAAGTAAAGCATTAAAGTTAAATACAGGCAGTTCTCATCAGACAATCTGTTATCAATCACTTTGCATGGTTTTCAAAGCCCCGATATTTTTCCAGAATGTTCAGTTTCCAAAGCCAGGCTGTTTGAATATGAATGATATGGTATACAATATATCTAACATTGGGTGCTGTTAGAACCAGGAATATTTTTATTCTTATATTCAGCTTCTGTATTAAACAAGTGACTGCATGTGTGTTTGTGGACATGTGGATTTTTCTTTAACAAGTGACTGCATGTGTGTTTGTGGACATGTGGATTTTTCTTTAACTGTTAATAAGCAACCAGCTGTTATGCGAGTCTGTCTAAATTCTTTAACTCAATTGAGTCTTGTTGTTGGAAGTGGGGTTCTGACACTGTTCACATCGCTTGAAGGCGTTTCGGACGCTTACTTCCGACAGAGCTGGACTATTTTTAAATCATACCGCGTTTTTTTTAAAGGGCAATAAATCTCGTTTCAGGGACAGCTTAGGGCTTTTTTTTTTCACCTGCTTCCATTATATTATACAATTCTTTGTGAATTTTGTAGTAGTTTTATACAGATTTGAATTGTCCTACTCTCAGTTCCCATGATCACACGATTTTGAACACGATCACACTATTTTGAGTGGATCAAGCATTTTGTGGTCAAATTCTTGCGTTTTATGCAGTTGTCATAAATATACTATTCTCTGTAGGTCATACCAGTGCTCACCCACTTAACTGAACTTTTGTGGGAGGATAGAGAACATGAAGAAGTGGATTACAGTGTGCACAATAAGTTTTTTTTTTGTTTTCTGCAAATGTGTATCATTTTGGATTGCTTACATCATGTGCACTGTGTGGATTCCTCACTGAGGGTAAGCATTTCTGATACATATATTTGTTTTTTTTTCTATCCAATAGTGTATGTTTCATGCTCCTAGGTGAAGTGGCTGATTTTTTATGATTTTCTGAAAATGGCCAAAAATCGTGTGATCTGAGGGACAAACTGGTCCATTTTGGCTGTGACTTGATCGAGTTAATGTGTGCCTGCAAACATGTGTGTCCACACATAGTTACATATATCTTGCTTTTGCATAAGCTAGTGTGTAAAAGTGTGCCAGTTATTCAGGCATGTCCTTACTTAAAATGGTGTGTTTGCTGAGTGCTCTCAGATATGTGTGACTGACGTGTGATGCAGCTATAGATCTGAATGATAAAGGTACATGAAACATTGTCAAAGATATGTGTAATAAAAACATGTTAAACAAAGATAAATTGACGTTGATTTTTTTCAACTGAGACCTTAATGGAAAGTTGCCAAAATCTATTGGTTTATGTAACTAAAGATACAAGTAAATGCTTTTTTGGTATACAGCCAAAGATATCAACTGAACATTTGGGCTACACAGCCAAGAATATCAACACATGCCGTTTGGTTCATAGAAACAAAAATATCAAGAAACATAATTTGCTTTACATTGTAAAAGTTATCAACAGATGCCTTTTGGTTTACACATGCAAAAATACCAATATGCACCTTTTGATCTGCAAATCAAAGATATCAATTAACCCTCTTGACCATCGAGCGCCCGCTAGCGCCCGGCCGGAAATCACACAGCCAAAACGCTGAGCGCCCGCCAGCGCCCGGTAAAACACGTGGCAACCATGGGCGCCGCCATGTTTCTCGTAGAAAAGGAAGTCTCGCGAGAACGTGACTTCCTTCTTCCTCTAGCCATTTACTTCCGTTAGCAAAAAACCGCGAGTCGATACGTGCCGTGGTTCTCGAGTTACGAATTTTTAAAGTTTTGAGGTCGAAATGCCGTTTTTCACCGTGGCTAACCTTGAGTTCTGCTGTTCTATAATGAGACTTAGTGATGGAGATACTGTGTGTTTTGTAGGATTTACGGCATAAGACCTAGTGAAAGTGCTGGGTAATGAAGCTTAGAGTGACCTAGATTTCGACTGGGATGAAGTTCCAGGTATGATGAACAACAATTCGGAATAAAGTTCTGAAGAAGATTTTTTTTTTTTTTTCCCGAGTAAATGGCTCATGTGACATTCTTCAAACTTACTATATAGCAACATATATATTCGTAGGAATTTTTAAAAATTATTTTCATTTCGTTATTTCCTTTCTTCTCTTTTAAATCAATTTTTTAATTGGGTAACCATGTTCAAATTACGGAGTTACTTACCTTGCCGACGGTTTTTTCGGTGCAACTAAGCTCAGATAAGTGCATACTGAAGAGGGGTTAAACATCTTTTGGTTTGTCCAACCGAAAACATCAAATCAAAATCTTTTCGCCTAAGCAGGTAAAAATATCAACCGACACCTTTTGGTTTACATTGCAAAATATCAATAAACACCTGTGGGTGATGTAGCCAAAGATGTGTCTGACGGCAGCAGGTTCAGGAGTTCTTTTCCGGCAAAACACACAGCTGGGACACCACAGCCATCAAGAACCCGCTGACCTGACGCTGGTAATGACCCAACTGTTCCACCGCCTCCCTGCAACACCAATATCAGCAGTGACCCATTGACCTGACACTGATAACGACCCTGTTCCACTGCCCCCCTGTAACACCAGTGTCATCAGTGACCCACTGACCTGACGCTGGCAACATCTCTGTTCCACTGCCCCCCTGTAACACCAGTGTCATCAGTGACCCATTGACCTGACACTGGCAACACCTCTGTTCCACTTCCCCCCTGTAACACCAGAGTCATCAGTGACCCATTGACCTGATGCTGGTTACAACCATCTGTACCACTGCCCCCCTGTAACACCAGTTGTCAACAGTGAACAGGAAACAAGTGAAACAATTAATGGCGCATGACTCAAAACCAAGGCTGCTTTGCTGCATCCATTCACCTAGCACGCATGTAGATGAACATCACACTGGACAAAGAAGGAACCAAACTTGCTTCCTTTTTACTTCTTCTTGGCCTGCTTAACACCTCCTTCCATTATGATCAACTACAGAGAAGTACTAATGGCATGGCAGTACTAGTAATAATAGCAGCAACAATGTGAACACCAGCAGCAGGAACAGAGCAGCAATTCATCAAAATGTATACTGTAGTAGCAGCAGCAGCCTATATAGCAGTGTGGTAGCAGCAGTAATGAGTAGTATTGGTAGTAGTAAGCCACATCAGTGCCTGCAGCAATATCAGCAACACCACCATAAGTTGTTAGTAGCAGTACTGATAGGAACAATAGTGATAGTAACAAGGATCATGCTAGTATGGCAAACTCTGCAATGGTAAAAGTGTTAAACAAAATCAGGAGCTTTGTAATAGCAACTGTTGGAAGTCAAGCGCTACAAATACAACAGTCTGTTTCTTCACAACAGCTATCCACTTTCCCATCATCAACATCAAGCAGAACAAAAATCACATCAGTGTGCACATTACTGGCTCTTTTTTTTTTTTTTCAGGTGAACTGGTAAAATATTAATAATTACTGGTAAAAGCAATCCCTTGGCAGCTGTAGAAGTAGCAACAGCAATTGCAGAAGTGAAAATGACAGTACAGCTGAAGTGTTTAACAACAGCAATAGGAGCATAAGTAGCAGAAACATTATCTGGAAGATGAAGAAGAGAATGCATGAACAAATGGAAAGAAGTGACTGAATGAATGTGTGCAACACATTCATCAAAACACAATTTACAGCATAATGCATTTTGACCCACACAGTTGTTTTCCTTCTATATCCCTATCATCCATCCCTCTCTTTATTTTGGAAATGCATCAGGTTCTCGTTCAGCCTGGTAGTTAGCACATATAAATCTTCATTATCATTCCTATTAAATGCTCACAGTAAGGTAATTTACACCCAGATGTGCACCTGCATGTAAATTCAGACATGTACACATGCACACACTACATACCCACACCCACACACACACCAACCTGTCTTGACACTCGGCGGAAGGATCAAAGCCGGCAGGCACAGTCGCCTTGCATTCTGGGCATTTCGTTGCCCTCCGGATGCCATGGTTACAGTCTCTATAGCAACTATTGCACAGCAAGTGCTTGCAGGGCAACTCCACAGGGGCTGTCTCAAACTTCTTGTCACAGAAAGAGCACTTTCCAATGCGACTGCAAGCCAAAACGAACGTTTGTTGAAAAGAGCATTTTGACAGCAGAAATCACAAGTACAGACAAAACCGTTTGTTCAAATACTGTGATTTTTCCATCACACACCCCATCTGAATAATGTATTGTATATAATTACAAGGTCAACGTCTTGCCAGCTATCGCCAGTTTGCCGGCTTCATTTAGCCTATTCTTTTTCAAAGCCAGCACAGGAGAAAGGTGATCATGAAAGAATGTTATATCTCCAGCCCTACTTGAAACCTGATGTTCTACAGTCATTCACTTTCCTGGCTACATACTTTGTTTCATTAGTTCTGTTTAAAGGAAAGAGGTTTCTGTGGAATGAATCTCATCTCTGAAAGTCACCTTCACTGTTAACTGGATTGGACTGCTACAACTACTTCTATTACTTAGAAACTTCAACTTGTCAGTTTATGTGTCTATTTTCTACCTATCAGAGTATTTCCTACTTAAATTGAACAACAACAAAAAAGGGAAAAAAAAAGATTTTCAACTAGCATGACATGCATACAGTTTGCAAGCAAATCATTGTTTTGAATTATAGTATCAAAATGTTCTGTCAAATACTTGATAATAAACAAATCAAAGAATACCTAACAATGACAGAGCCCTGAAATGATGTCTTCAAGTGTCTTTAAAATTTAGTTATTACTGTAAGTATTCACTCTTATATTGCAAACACTCAATATCAATCAACTACATTGATCATTATAATTGGCAAAAATTGCTAATGTGTATCCTAGAGCTCACCTCAACAAGAGTTAAAACCACCAGTTCTCAATCTGGCTAATTTCCTCATTTCTGACACTGCCCTTTGTATGCTGATGACATCAAAGGTGACATCACCACAGACACTGCCACTTAAAATGCTGAGTGTGTATTAAAGTTGACCATGCCACACAGAGTGTCAAATATACTGAACATGAAGTCACCACATGAAATGTTGACAGTAGAGAAGATACGGTTGTAACATGGAAAAGCTACCAGGGCAGACACTGCTATTCTGTTATCTTGGTGGCTCACTGCATATAGAAACTGCATGCACTGAATTCTTTTATTTATTTTTATTTTTTTTTAGGAATAATTCTTTATTTATTTATTTTTTTTAGGAATCTATACGTGCACTTAAGATGCTGCAGCAACCTGTAAGCAAGAAACTATGTCATTCCTATGTTATATCACTAGTTAAACTTAATCAGCAAAGTAACTAATGGAGTTTTATCTATTGCCAATAATCACAAAACTAACTGATAGGATTTTATCTACAATCAATATCTAAAACGTACTTCAATAAGGAAATGCAAATACAGGCCTCTATTAGTTCAAACACTTAGAATGTTTTTTTTTTTTTTTTTTTTTGTAGTGAATACTTTTTAAACCAAGTTAGTTGTGGCCTTCTGCAAGTGCACTTTTTCCATCAATCATCAGGGTAGCCTTACTTACAAACATTAGGCACATAATGAATCATGGCTCTTCTGTAGAAGGATAAAAACAACGCAGCAAACAGATGAGAACTGTCAGTCAACAGTAATGAAACGCCAGTTTAACCAGCACACCATAACCACAGCCACTGAAACCCTCTGACCCTCATCAAGAGCACCGTGTGCTGAGCTGGGGTCTGAGCAGAAGCGTCCTAACCCCACTCACCCCAGTAGGCCACGCAGAATGAAGCCGTTGGTGTGCTTCAGGAACTTGTCCAGCTGCGTCAGTGTCTTCACCTTCTTCAGGTCGGCATCCTCCTCCATCAGCTGTTCAAACAATGACACAGTGGTGGATGATGGTTCGGTTCTCTCTGTGTTATCACAATACACACAACAGACAGCGGATGATGGGTTCAGTGCTCCCTGTGATGTCACAACACTTCTGTCTAGGACTCTGAATCTGTCCAAAGGGGCAACAGTTCTGAACCTTTTTCTTTGTCATTACCTTCAGCAAACTGATCAGAAATTCAGCCTGTACAGTTTTTCAATGCATCATCATTTTTCAACTTTTATATTCTAACTAGAGAATTGACTTTGATTACATGGCAGCCGTGATACGTGCACTTACAGTCAATTGGGCTGTAAACAATGTGTTAAGTCTGGTGCCTGTGCCAAACCGCTGGGCTGTGAACAATGTGTTAAGTCTGGTGCCTGTGCCAAACCGCTGGGCTGTGAACAATGTGTTAAGTCTGGTGCCTGTGCCAAAACCGCTGGGCTGTGAACAATGTATTAAGTTTGGTGCCTGTGCCAAACTGCTGGGCTGTAAACAATGTGTTAAGTCTGGTGCCTGTGCCAAACCGCTGGGCTGTAAACAATGTGTTAAGTCTGGTGCCTGTGCCAAATCAACTGTATGGAATGCCAGACACATGCAAGAGTATGGAGTACTGTTGGGAAAATTACAAACAAACACTTCTTTCACAACCCCCCCCCTTCCCAAATTGTACGTCCAAATCACACCAAAAGGATAGAAATGTACAGTGGTTGCAATTTCTTGTGCCTGTGTTTGTGTGTTATTGATGCTTAAAACTGACCTTTGTGATCATGCACCTGTACCATGAAGAACTGGATGACTATGTTGGCCACCTAAGTCACTGTCGGAAATGGCTGAATGGATTTCAGACACATTCATATCACCTACCGTGATGTCTGCGTTGTCTGTTTAGCAGCACTGGGCTGCAGTCATGTCACGCACTGTTCCCTATGGCTGTCAATTCTTGTTTTGTTTGTCAAACCCAATAACAGATCTTTTATTCAATTTCAAGACTTTCTAAGCTCTTTTGAAGCACATTATAATTGTGCAAATGGCAGTCAACGCTGAACCATGGACTCAAAACATCATGTTTTAAAAAGAATTGTTAGTAAGTCTGCCAAACAAACGGGACAAACAAATTACAAGACAAACCACAATGCGTTTCAACCTCTTAGGTTTTCTTCAGGCAAGATAAACAGCATTCAGAACAATGAAAACAAAGAACGAGCAAGCACTCATCTTCTCACATTCACCCACCAATCACTTATCTTCTCAATTCTCCTATCTTGAACCGTGTTTTGAGAAGATGAAAGATTACTTGTTCTTCATTTTCACTGTTCTGATTGTTGTTTATCTTGCCTGAAGAGGACCCAAGAGGTCTGATACTTCACCTTCCTCAATAGCCTGTTTGAAAATGAGGCATACTCGACCTTGATGTTCAGATCATAGACGAAGAGCAACGGCAGACAGGTGCATTAGCAGTCTGAAGTATATCATTCCAATTCTGAGAGCTGGTATTACCACAATTTCCAGGCTATAAACTACACGGTTTCATAAGCTGCACCATCCAATTTTTTTTTCTTAAACCAGAAAAAGGTAAGGTGAGGTCATGTTGCTTATAGCCCAGCCCACTGCAAAGGGCCATAAAAAAACATACACTGCAAGCGACTGACTAAGAAAGAAAATAATTTTGAAGATCGAATAAAAAAAAAAAGGGTAAACACAATGTACATGTAAACAAAACCTGTATAGTTTGGCTAACAAACAGGAAATGACAATACATAACAATGAAGGGGGAAAAATCCGATAGTCAGAATAAATGAAGAACTTGTCTTCAGTTTCAGCAATTCTTCCTCAATGTCGGCCATGTTGTGTGTCTGCCACTGACAAAGTTTTCCTCTCTGCTTTGGCTCACTGTGGCTTCTGTTTCATCTGCCACCCACACTGTGCCTGCTTTGTTCAAACTGTTAATAATCACAGACTGTTTTGATCTTTCTTTGCATACTGAAATTCTGCTGTGTTGAATACACAATTCATCAGACCATTGACTTGTTGATATTCAGTTCTGGGGCTGCTGCATAGCTGCCCTTCTGAAGAGCCACGCTACATCACATCTGCTAAGCTTTGAGACCACACTACGAATGATTTGAAGCTGATGGATATATGAATTAACAACAAAGATGTGACAATTGAAGAAGAGGGTCTCGTGGCTATGACTCAGCGGATGTCTGACCTACGAATTAGCCCGACGCACTGGTCAGACCTTGAGTGCCTACCTACCATTTTTTTTGTGTGGATGTACACATGTGTGTATGACGTGTGGGCATGGGCCCATGTGTATGCCTGGGCGCATGTGTGTGTGTGTGTGTGTGTGTGTGTGTGTGTGTGTGTGTGCACGCGAGCGTGCGCAGGTATGTGTGCACATATGTGTGTGTGTGTGTGTGTGTGTGTGTGTGTGTGTGTGTGTGTGTGTGTGTGTGTGTGTGTGTGTGTGTGTGTACGCACGTGTGCAGAAGTGTGTGTGCATATATGTGTGTTTGTGTGTGTGTGTGTGTGTGTGTGTGTGTGTGTATGTGTGTGTGTGTGTGTGATTGTGGGTGTGTGTGAGCACACGTATCTGCATATTGGCTATATGTGTACATATCTGTGTGTATGTGTGCATTTGTGCGCTTATGTGTATGTGTGTATGTGCGCATGTGTGTCAGTGTGGCCGTGTACATGCACACATGTGGTATATGTAGGTATATGTGTAAGAATGAGCGAATGTATGCATGCATGTTCATATGTGTGTGTATGTGTGTGAGTGCGCGCATGCGCGTGTATATGTGTGTGTGTTGTGACTGCGTGTGTGAATGTTCAGAAGATGACGTAGAACAAGAACAAGACCATCAATTACAGCATATACACATAACAATAAGAACAACAACTCCTCCCCCTCAAACACATCCCACGCACACACACACACATGCACGCACACACACGCACACACACACACACTCACACACCAATGCTTCCACACACGTCTGTGGACTCTAACACGCTGGTATTACCCCACTGATGAACACACACACACACACACACACACACAAACACACACACACACACACACACTCTCTCTCTCTCTCTCCCATACACATTCACACACCAACGCTTGCACACTCATGATGTCCATGGACACTCTGATTAACATGCTGGCATCACCTCGCTGATGAACACATACCAGCGCACACACGTCTACAGTATGCGCTGGGGACCCCGAGAGATTCAAAGTCTTATCTCAGTTGACATGTGTTTCATCTTTTGTGTCTGTTACTGGAAAGGCCCAGTATGAGTTTGACAGGCCAACAGTGAAATGAGTGTCTTAGGCCAACAGTCAAAATGAGTGTCTTAGGCCAACAGTGAAATGAGTGTCTTAGGCCAACAGTGACATTGGTGTCTTAGGCAAACAGTGAAGTGGGGGTGAAATGAGTGTCTTAGGCCAACAGTGACCAACAGTGAAATGAGTGTCTTAGGCCAACAGTGAAGTGAGTGTCTTAGGCCAACAGTGAAGTGGGTGTCTTAGACCAAATGAAAGTGAGTGTCTTAGGCCAACAGTGAAGTGAGTGTCTTAGGCCAACAGTGAAGTGGGTGTCTTAGGCCAACAGTGAAGTGAGTGTCTTAGGCCAACAGTGATGTGAGTGTCTTAGGCCAACAGTGAAAGTGAGTGTCTTAGGCCCAACAGTGAAGTGAGTGTCTTAGGCCAACAGTGAAGTGAGTGTCTTAGCCAACAGTGAAGTGAGTGTCTTAGGCCAACAGTGACGTGAGTGTCTTAGGCCAACAGTGAAAGGAGTGTCTTAGACCAACAGGGACATGATGCGAGTGTCTTAGGCAACAGTGAATTAGTGTCGAGTGTCTTAGTGCTTAACAACAGTGATGTGAGTGTCTTAGGCCCACAGTGAAATGAGTGTCTTAGGCCAACNGCTTTGAAGTTTCTAATATACCATGAGATGATTCACAAAAAAACAAAAAAAAGGATTGAGAATTTATATAAGATATGATATATATAGTATATATAATATAAAATATAAAATATAAGTGGGGGGGGATCATATATATGTACTTTCACTTCAGTTTATTTTTTCCCTCTCAAAAACAAAAAATAAAAATATTGGCCAATCTGGTTATGGCCAATCAAATTACGATACCGATGGAGGAAAACAACTTAGTTAAACAACTCACTTGAGTTGTCATCCCCACTACTAATTGTGCAGCATTATATATATATATCGTAGGTATATAGATAAAATAGAAATGCTACCGGCTCAATATAATAGTAATGACGTATATAAAAAAATTTTAGATAATATAGAATAGAGGTGTGTTGTTTTTTTTATTGTGTTAATATATTTTATTCTTTCCTTCGTGTCGTATTCTATAACAGAAAGAGACGTGGCAGGGCTAGGACAGAACTAGGAGTGGGGGGCAGAGGGGGGGGAAGGCGCAAATAAGCAAGTTGAGCGGGAAGGGGGCGGGGGGGGCGCAGCCGACACGGCAACCGGCGAGGGCGGGCAAGACAACCGCGGGAAATAAATCGTGGGGGGGATACGCAGGAATGGAAACAAGGAGGGCGACAGCCACAGACCTGGGGGATACCCCCGTGCCAGAAGACCCTGGGGGGAAGGTGGGGGGGGGGCGGCTGGGGAAGATAGGAGAAACAGGCCCGGGGAGACCAAGGATGGAGGGTATCAAAGGGGATATGAGGCTGACCGGGCGGAAGCTGGCCTGCATCACAAACGGGGCGGAGGATATGGGTGGCGCGGGGCAAAGGGGGGGGGACATGAGGTGTTATGGCACGAAGGTGCTAGTGTAGGCAGCTGTGGAAACCTGGGTGGTGGTGGGGGGGCGGGTTGGGGGGGGGGTAAGAGGTGAGGCCGGACATACAGGAGTCTGCGGTGCATACAGGCGTCCGTGAGGGACGGGGGGGGGCGGCAGGTCGAAGTATTAAGTCACCGGCTTTTGCAGGTGTGGGACCGAGAGTGACGGTCCATACTGGGGCAAGTGGCCACCGCCAGCACGGGAATAAAACATCAAAAACAGAAACCCGAAGGGAAGATGTCGGAGCAGGTCGGGGACCCCAGCTAGGCCCGACGACGGGGGCCGGTAGTGCCCAGGGTGTGAGATACAGTCCCTGCACGTCAGCACGGGGGAGGGGGCCGGCAGAGACAACAAGTCGCAGGTATTGCTCACCCCGCCAGTAAGCGCCGGGCGCATAAAGAAGACGGGGGTGGGTGGGGGGGCGGGGCGGGGGGCGTCGTGCGGGCGTGCGGGCGGGGGGGGTGGTGGGGGGTGGGGTGGGGTGGGGCGGGTGCGTGCTTCACGGGCGCTGCGCTTCACAGCGAGTCGCTTCACGGGTGCTGAGGGAAGACAGGGTGGGGTGTGGTTGGTGGTCGGCAGGGAGGCAGATGGAGGCGAAAGCAAAGCCGGGGGTAGGCCTTCGGGGGAACGGGGGGGAGCGTGACGGCGCGCCAGGCCTTCATGGCAACTCGGCGGCAGAGGGGCCGGTGACAGGCGGCAGGGAGGGAGGGGGCGCAAAAGACCGAGGGGCAACCGGAAGCGCCGGGGGGGATGAGGGCGGTCGAAAGGTGCCGTGATGTCGTGGATATGCAGCTTCTACTGGAGGAAACTGCCGCACATTTAGAAATGTGGGTGAGCCCTTGAGCCTCCGCCATTCTGGACAACCTTCTCAAACGAACATACTTGTTTTTGGCGTGTCTTTATTCACTCTGGTTGGTTTGAGCGCTCTATATCCACTGTATGGCCTATTCCGGCTAGATAATGACCCAACTAGACCCTTCGCTGGGTTGTGTTTGCATGTACCAGGTACAATTGATTTAGGATGGTGTGCCGTTCAGGCAGAGCTTCGGAGGACCCGACACTTGATCTCGTATACAAGACGACGAACCTCTTATGTGGCTGATTTCCATTTTCTCAACTGAAAGTAATGGTTCAAAGAAAGAGACAGAGTAGCCGGTTGTGTGTAACGTCCGATGAATTAATCTGAACATGGGCTGCTTTGCATGATCGCCACAGACAAAACCAGGTCTGGATGTGGCTGTGCAATGGGGGAGGCCTGTAGAACTGTGTGGAGTACGAGCTATGGAGGGCCTCGACAGTGACTGGGTAAAATGAACTGAGCTCATTGGAAACAGGGAGGATGAAGAGGAAGACGCCCATATAAGGGGACAGGTGGGAAAACGACAGAGCGAACCTGTCCCTGACCACACCTGCACTGCAGTGTTCGTGCTCATTCTGGAAATGCTGCCGAGTCTTCATCGACAATCACTATCCTGGCCCCATCCGCTTTAAAGTTTGCGACCGACTGTAAGGCCAAACTCCCTGGGTATGTCCACCATAACAGGTTAAATCTGTGTCAGTCCCTGAACTACTCAAGCCGCCCTGTACCATGCTCTCCGGTGTTTTCCCCGGGCTCGTTCCCGCACCGGCTCTCCACGTCACGGCCAGCATTTCATGGCTCAGTGCTGCATCGTACTTCTTCAGAGCACCTGCAATGGTCACTATGCTGCCGGGACAGGTAGTGTGACAGTGTCTCTGCTGTTATGATAATCTGGAAAGTTGGAATCCACGACTAGGCGTCGTGCAAGTTTAGGCAGTTCTCGGAGTGAACTCTTCATAGACGGCGTCCCCCGAACTGCCACATAATTTTGGTATTTGAATGGGCCCTCCCGTCTCTTTCTCGTTGCCCAGATAGAAACACAAACCACCACCCCCAACGGAAGTTTGCATAGAGCCTGTAAGCCTTGGTTGAACAATGAGCCTGGTTAAAGAAGACAACAACACCACACACACACCACACACACACACACACACACACACACACCCCCTCACACAATGCCATCACGATCTTTCGGTTCCCCCCCCCCCCCTTTAACACCTGTGAGCCACAGACAGACAGACATACGACAGAACAGACACCACACACACAACACACACACCACACACCCACACACACACACACTCCCCACAGAGTCGCACACGCTGTCTCCCAGCACACGCACACAATTACCTACCACGCCGCGCATCCACCTATCCGCACCCCCTCCCTTGTCTCCCGCCCCCCTCCCTCCGATTACAATAAAGCACCGGCAAAATCTAAACACCAAAAGCAACCCCCCCCCACCTCTCTCTCTGTCTCTCTCCCTCTCTGTCTCCTCTGGTCTCTCTCTGGTCTCTCCTCTCTCTCCCTCTCCATCTCTCTCCTCTCTCTCTCTGTTCTCTCCTCTCTCTCTGCCCTGTTTGTTCTATACTCATTTTTCTCGGAACGACTCCCCTCAGGTTCTCTTCTTTTTCTTTTTGTACATTTCACACATTTCACTCACAAATTGAAGACCTTTCATTGCTCGCTGGAAGAAAATTGCCATCGGAAAAAAGATGTGTCCGGGTATAGCAACTATAATATAAATGCGTCCCTTTGGAAATTTTGTCGCACAAACACAGGCAAATGCCATTAAAAGGATCACTTTGGTTAAATGTGTTTTTAATAAATCATTGAAAACATAACAAGTCCGGTGGTTTTCACCAGTTGATGATTTGATGTGTGTGTTGTTGTGTGTGGTGTGTGTGTGTGTGTGTGTGTGTGTGCGCGCGCGCGCGCGTGTTGTGTGTTTGTTGTGTGTGTGTGTTGTCAGTACACACTATGTTAATCTCAGTAAATGGTTGCCAGTCAGTCAGTCAGTCCGTGTGTGTGTGTTGTGCGTGTGCTTTGTGTGTGTGTGTGTGTGTTTGTGTGTGGGGTGTGTGTGGGTGTGTGTGTGCCGCGCACGCGCGCGCAGGTGCGCGTTTGTGTGTGCAGTTTATTGTTGTGTGTGTGTGTGCTTGAATTGATAACTGTTTTCTTAGTAGCCTCTTAGGATGAAGGTAGGGGAGTGTCAGGGTTTTTGCATTGGAAGACAATTAGTTGGAGCAGAAGGACACGTTACACGAAAGCCATGACTTCCTCAGCACAAGGTAATTCAGTGACCTAGCTTGTAAGAGTTCGGCGTAAGACACCCGTAGTAGGTGTCCCGGCGTGGCAGGTACTACAAAATGCACCAGGGCGGGATTGGACGGAAGAGGATCCCCTTTGTTTACAAAGTTTTGTGAGATATATAGAATAAAAAAACACAACAAATTCACTGACCTTCAAGTTCTTAATTTCGCTCGCAGGACTCACATCGTAACATGCAACAGGCAATCTTCTACCCAGGCGGCAGGTTTGTCGTTGACTACACTCAAACTCAGTGAAGACTCCGAACACTTTTTATTTGCAAGACAATGACTAGAACTCTGTCAAAACATCTCTCTCAATCTCTCTCTCTCTCTCCTCTCTCTCTCTCCTCCTCTCTCCTCCTCCCTCCATCTCTCTCTCGTCTCTCTCTCTCTCTCTCTCTCTCTCCCTCTCTATATGCTATCTAAAGAATATTCTCAAACCATCTCAACTATTCTTTTAGAGATATCTGCATATTTTAACCCACAAAACCGCGCGCATACAGATGTAAGTTGCGGTCAGCTTCTTAACATTCTCGCGAACTTTCGGTAATTGCACTAGCAACTTAAACGAAACCTGGTGAACCTTCTAGTATAATCTTTGAATAGTTCAATAGAATTGTCAACCGATCGAAAACCATACATAACACTTAGCACACGTTATACCGTTCCAATGTTTTTATATAAGTCACTGATAGCACTACACACGACCGGATACAAAGATCTAAAAGCAATAGGTAAAATGAGGCTTTGCAGCGATTATTGTTATTGCTGTGACGTCCTGTGCAAAAGTTCCTCCTGGTCCTTGTCTCCCTTTAAAAATTGTAACATATCCCTGTCTGTTCTCCCGTTAAAAAATTGTGTAACGTATCCTGTCTGGTCTCCCTTTAAACTTGTAACATAACCTCCCACTTAAAAAATTTCTCTACTTTTAACCACCTTCATGATTCAAAGAAATGTCAAATGTCTCTAAAATAAGATCAGTTGGCAACACGCACCCCTCAAAGTGTACAACTAGTCCACATCTCATTCAACCAGGCACGACTGAAAATGCCTCCCATCATATTGTCTGTGCCTTTCACAACATTTACCATTACCATCAAAGTTCTGAAGTACATCTGGCCCAGCGCATACCCCTACTGTTCACAACTTGGCAGAGTCTAAAAAAGACAAAGGCTTATTGTCAGTACGCAACACAAAAGCGACCCCCGGAGAAACAGTTCAAACGTTTCTACTGCCCGCACAATAGCAAGGCACTCCTTCTCCAGGGTAGCATAGCCTCTGCTCTGCCCGGATAGTTTCCTTGCTGGCGGTACCGGACTGCGAACAGCTTCCCATCAGTTCCTGCATGAGACTACACACTAACACCCTCGCCAGAGGCATCAGTGCTGAGCACAAACGTCTTGTTATAGGGTCTGGCAACCGTAGCACACGTTTCCTCGTATAGGAACTCTTCACAGTGTTGAAAGGCTCGGTCTTGAGCCACTTTTCCCCACTCCAGTTGTTTGGCTTCCCCTTGCGCAGACGACCTTGACTTTGGAACAGCCACAAAGTTGCAAGGTGCAGGCAGGCATCTCTGTAGAGCCCCACTAAGCCAAGAAATGGACGCGGCAATTTTTTTGTTTGTTTTGTTTGTTTGTTTTTGGTCTGGGGATAAGGTGCTTTTCAGAATGTGTGTCACCTTGCCCTTGAGCATCGTTTTTATTCCTTCCTGGAGACGGTGACCAATGAAGTCAATGATCAGCTGCCCATAACACACATTGCTGGATCTTGCAGTCAACGTTGGCAGTAGACAGCCGTTCCAACAGCTGTCCGAAGAATTTTCCAGGTGTTTCTGTCTATTGTTTTGGAATGGACCAGGATGTCATCCTAGAAGCATATGACACCTTCCACGTTTGCCCAATAGTTTTCTTTATGCCCCTTGAGTGTTGGCTCCGCAATTCTTCATACTAATGCTCACTGGTAGAACCTCGTATTTGCCTTGTGGAATCCACAAATGCAGTCTTTGGAATGTCTTCTTCTGGTATGGGGACTTGCCAGTACCCATTTTAGCTGAGGTTCGATCTTGGAAAAAGAAACAAACACAACAACACAAAAAAAACCACAAAAACCCTTTATCTGCACTCAGTCTCTGAATAGGTCAGCACTGTAGGCATAGGTTCAGGATTTAAGATAAATTAGGGTCGTTGATCCAACCTAAAATCGATGCACACCCGGTTAGCACCATCTTCCATTTTGGACAACGACAACAGGCGACGCATAGGCGACCTTGGGACTCCCGTCAAACTCTTATGTCACATGTCTTTTGATTCCCCTCTTTCAGTGACTCTCTAGTAGCATAAGGCATGGGTAGGCTTTTGACCTTATAGCTCAGGCGATGTCAGTCTTCACCTTCATGCTGAATCAGATGTGTTTTTCGTTTTCTTCCTGAGAAACGCTGGGAAGATACTGGATACCCGTTAAACAGTCCATTTAATACCCTTTGCTGCTGGCTGTTCAGTTGTGGCCCCCCCAAAACAACAACAAACAACCACAAACAAAACTGTCAATAGTTTCCTGGATTGAAATCATTCAGTTCTAGACAGATCATCATTCACAGAACTTTCTTCAGTGAAGGCCAGGTGGCTCCCATTCCTTAAAATTCAGCTGCGTTTTTTTTTTTTTTGCATCTTGTCACGGGCTTTTCTTCCCTGTCAAAGTATTTCTTGTAGCATATTTGCGTGGAAATCTTTCCGCGTTGCCTAGATTATTACTTCTTAATCATTTAGCCCCTTGACTGCTTCTACAAGATAGGGTCCTTTCCGCTGCATTATCAGCTTGTTATTGTCAGAATTCAAGTCCATCAAGCTGGCGTTTCCCTGACCTTGGTTTTCCTGTCCTAATAGTGTTTGCTTTTGCCTGGAGAACTTTTCCTAGTTCAATTTGGGCTAACTGTATAGTATCTTCAACGCATTCATGCCGCTCCTATACATATTGATAGCTGTTCTTGATTTCTGGAGATTCCACTTCTTTGTTTCGGTTCTTCAGGAACTCTGCATTGGTCCTCGCACATTCCTGGCCGTAACAGGAGCTCAAAGGGAGAAAAACCCATTAGATTCTTGAGTGGTCTTCCCCGTGCGCAAACAACAAGGCATTGATTGTCCGTGCCTTTGTACGTGGTTGGTCATCTGCACAACTTCAGCGTGATCTTTAATGTTCCATTGTACTTCTCCACCAGACCATTGCACATGGGATGGTAGGGCGTGGTGGGTCAACTGGCAGACGCTGAGGAGACGAAACAACCTCCTTCATGCAGTCCAATTGCAAGCTGGGTCCCTAAATCACTTGAGATTTCGTTCAGGGCACACCTAGTCTACTGCAGATGTCACAATCACGGGCATCAGCAAACGGTCTCAAGAATCGCTGCTTTTTTTTCAGCGCAACTTGCTTCAGGGCACCTGGTGGCATAGTCTACAAAGTGAGGAGGCCACCAGTATCCTGATTCACTGGCTTGCTTGATTTCTCCTCTGAGGTCTGTCATGTTGCACACCTCCATGACCATTGGGCCTGTATTTTTAGTGCACTCTTCCCCATCAGCACCTATGGATCGCTTCCTTTTGGTTCAGTCTTTTGGCACACGACACAGGATTTGCTGCGAAGCATGCAACATCGCCCTGGATACCTGGCCGGTAGTCAAGGCTGCAATGATTTTGCTGGGTCTTCTTAAACTGGTGCTGGATCAGAACTTGGCAATGATTTAAACCCTGGATCAGAATTGGCAAGTTATACCGGTTTTTTTTTTCTTGTACTGTCTGTACAATGACACCGTTTTTCTTGACACAAGGGTGCCACAGTATTACACCCTGGACATAGGCGTCGGCTGCTTTTGCTGGCATATTTTTGCAGAGAAGGGTCAGCTTTGCTGTAGCTGGGATCATTTTCTCTCTGGTTACTTTCTGTCTGGGGAATTTTTGTGGACGCTTGCTTATCTTCAAAGGTGTAAGATTTCTCTTCTTTCTGCTTTCTGCTTCGTGGACTGTTGTGCGAGTTGATTTACTGCACAGGGGGGAATGTGGCCACAAGAATACCAGGATCATCAGCTGTCCAGGTGGCACCTTCAAATATTGACGATGATGACGTCATGAGGAAGTCTCTAGCAAATACTAAGCATTCAATCCTTTCAAACAAAGAGTGGTACAGCCATTTCAATGTCAGCTGTGGGTACAGCCTCAACATGTCTGTGGATACATGTGGAGTAGGTAGCCAGTAAACTTTTTTTTTAGTCCCTTTTTTTTTCTCCAGGAACAAGTTCCCTCTTAATGATGACTCCACTGCACCCTTTTATCTCTGAACACCTGTACTTCTTATGCTCATACAGTGCCCCTTCATGATAGGCGTGCCACTCAAATCACTCTTGGCATGGTTTAACGAAGCACATTGCCCCACGTTTTCTCTGCGCGCTTCAGGGCTGTCACGGGCTTCACGTGAGGTAGATCTCCATCTCCTCTGCGCCAGGTGTCTCTCCTCACTCCTTTCCCTGATGGCAACATTGGCAATTGGTGTTAGGCTTGACTTCTTTTATTTCCACCCTGCGCTGGTCTTTTCTGTCTTCATGCCTGACGTGTGGAGGCTGCACTTAACTGAATACTGGGGCAGTCTGCATTCAGCAGCCTCGTGACCCAGGCGCCGCAGTTGAAGCCTTTCAATGGTGGGGGTGATATACTTGGAACCTGGACTGGTCGTATCCGGTCTGTAGATGGTTTTTTTGACCTAAAGTGTCAAGGGTCCGTTGTGAGACTCCAGCAACCTCTGAGTGGCTTCAGTTCAGGGATTTCTGGCTCTGGTCTTTCTCTTGTAGAAGGGGGATGTGACGTCTTTAGGACAGGATTCTACAAATCGTTCTTTCAGGACGAGATTGACAAACCATCATAGTCTCTCTTTACTTCCAACCCAATCCAGCCATCTCTCTAGATAGTTTTGAATCCTGGTAGTAATTGAGCAGGACGTTCGTTCTTCTCTCTGGCCTACTGGACCAGAAACGTTCCAGAAGCCTTGTTCAACAACAACCACAACCACAACAACAACAACAACCAACAACAACAAAACTCAAAGAAGGCAGTTGCAGTGTTTCATATGCTTTTGCTTCTTCCTCGGGACAGTCTTGAGTAATACCTTAAGGATGTGACCAGTCAAAAGGACAATTAATTGGTAGCCCACATATCTTTTGGCCATATCGTTGCTTCAAAATGGCGTTCAAAACGTTCCAGATAAACTGTCGAGGTTGTCTTTCCCATCTACAAAGCTGGAAGACGTGGTCTCTCGCAGCTTCAGTTTTTGACTGGGAAATGCGTTTCGTCATTTTGATCTTTCACTTCTGCCAGACGTAATTCAAATTTTCTTTGTGACTCTTTCTCTTGATGTTCTATTCAAGTCTTTTCAATTCCCTGTCAGCAGCTCGCTCTTCTCGTTTCTCTATCTTGCTGTATTTTCCTTTTTCCACGCTTTTCGTCTTCTAGCCATCTCTTCTCTTCCTTTCTTCCAGTATTTCTTATATCATATTCATTGCTGTCTTTCCTGTTTTCACGTTCTTCTTCTAGCGTTCTCTTCTCTTCATGTTCTTCTTGCTTCTTACGTAGTCCTTCTTCCTCTTCACGTTCATTTAGCTCGTCTTCTTTTTTTCTTCTCGTCAGCTGCCAGTTTTATTTTTTCTTCTTTTCAGTTCTCTTGCTGCAGTCTTTTCCTCAGCCTTTCGAACATATTTCCTGAGTTCATCACCCTGCAAGGCCTAGCTCCTTTCCAATCTTCATGTATTCCATGCTAACTCAGACTAATGTCAGCAATCGATCACTGAAACAATTCGTTCCTGTGCTTAAACTACAGACTCAGGCAGCAGCCTTCCCCGTTTGACTCCCCTAGTTCTGTGAAAATCCTATTTGCTCTTGCAGACACAGGTGACAGTTCCCTCCACTTCCCTGGACCTACTCGCTGCACTAAACCTTGTATTCCCCGCCCCCCCCCCCCCCCCCCCACTCCCCGCCCCCACTCCCCACGAGTGTCCGGAAACACTGCTGAAAGACTTCCTTGACACTGAAAGTTTTGATGTAAGTTCCGATTCTTCTCAGACGAACAGCCGATGCAGTACGTGACGGCATTTGTCGACGTAGATCTGGACTGGCGCCTTCAAATCGCAATTAAAAACAGGCTAGTGACTAATGTCTCTGGAATAAACTCCAGGTAGCAGGATCCTGGCTTGGCCCCCAAACGTTACACGCTAAAGCGATGAACTTCTCAGTACAAGGTAAGAGCAGTGTTCGTTGTAGATCCTGTGGGTAGGCGCTTCAGCTTGCAGACGACAAAATATACTAGGATGTATTGAAAGGAAGAGGATCTAGAATTGGCATGTGCACAGGATGTGTGCAGGTGTCGTGTGCACATGTGTTTGATATATATTAACAGTCTTAAGCTTGAACGTCTGCGGTGGTTATTGGGGGTATTGAGAGAAGAAAGATCATGTGATTGTACGGCGTCGTTCCGGCCCGGGTGAGTATTGGCTTGGGAGCGCTGCGCGCGATGTTTAACTTGGCTAGAACATTTTATAACCACCTGTTCTCCGCCAGCTCGTAGAATCGCATGGTCTGTTTTTACGGCGAGGGTGAAAACCGATGTAAGGCTGGGGCATCGTTGAGGTATTTTTGTCATTCTGTTTAACTAGAGAGAAGTGAAAAACCTCTTTGGGTAAAAATTAAAAAGAAAACATTGTATTCAAAAAAAAGAATAAGAAACCAGTATGGTTACACTTGTAACATTCTTTATAAAACAGAATGGGAAAAGAAAGGAAAAGTAATAGTTAAAGTAAAAACTTATAAGAAAAGGATTACTGGTTACATCTTCATGTTTAAGCGAGTCTCCTTAGTTATTGTAGAACTGCACGTGGTTCCGAGTGTGTTGACAGGTTGCCTGTCTCACGCTGGGCCGCGGGCGGGAGGATTGAAGGTGGCGGAGGTGCCGGACCTGGGACGGGTGGCGAACCTTGCTGCAGTATTTCCTTTCCTCAAGGAGGAGGAGTTATGTTGATGAAGAATGTCTTTGGCGCGTTCTCCAGAGTTGATGAAGAATGACTCTGGCGCATTTCCCCATGTGGATGAAGAATGACTCTGGCGCATTTCCCCATGTGGATGAAGAATGACTCTGGCGCATTTCCCCATGTGGATGAAGAATGACTCTGGTCGCATTTCCCCATGTGGATGAAGAATGACTCTGGCGCATTTTCCATGTGGGATGAAGAATGACTGGCGCATCCCCCCATAATGTTGACTCTAGTATATAACCTCAACTGTTATGAATTGTGATTTGATTGATCTCCTGTGTTGGGGTTATAAGATTCTGGTATAAATACGGTGATGATGGATGATGGTGACATAGCCCCCATGTTTTATGAATGTTTCAATTGAAGGGAAAACAGTACCTGGTGTCATCTCCTTAGTGGACAGGAGGTTTTGAGTTTATTTGGTGTTACCTCCTTGGTGGAGAGATGTGTTTCTGTTTATTTTGTGTGGATAAGTTGATTTGAGCATTGTATGTACTAATCATATTTGTTCTCCCGTAGGAGGAGGGGAAGG
>JADBJO010020246.1:0-15000 GCA_016801955.1 Conus betulinus | reverse complement strand
GCTTATCGAGAAGCACCACAGGAGAGTCTGGGGTTTTAGCCCCTTGCACTTCTGTATGGGCAGACAGTTCGGGGTCCCCTTGCTGTTTTGATACAGGCATGGACTGATGAGGCGGCATCAGAAGAAGTGAAGACCACGCACAGTACATGACCGATCTTAGAAACCGGCTAGGAGAGACTTGTGCGGTGGCGCAACAGAATCTGGAAAAGGCACCCGGGCCGTTATGCCAAGTATTTCAATCCCAAGGCACAGTCACGCTCATTCCAACCAGGAGCAAGGTTTTGTTGTTGTTGTCAGCCAAACACAACAAGCTTCAAGTGAGCTGGCAAGGGCCATTCGAAGTGGTCGAAAAGGTTGGTGAAGCTGATTACAGAGTGAATGTGGGTGCCAAGGTGAGACTCTACCATGCTAACCTATTGAAACAGTATCATGAGAGAAGAGATGAGGGTTCTTGTTCTACTGCCCATGTTGCAGTAGCGATGGGGAAAGGTTTCTGGGCGGGGAAGACTGAGGGATTCTGTTGTGTCCACTGTGCAGTGAAGAATCTGTGGCTGATGGCATTTTGGACCTGCTCTCTTTGAGGAACAACGTGAACAGGCTTTGCAGATTCTGAAAAGGAAATCCTGAGGGGTGACTGATCTTCCCTTGCGCACAGAGCTGGCGGAATGTGAGTTGCCGAGGCTATACCAGTAAGGGACAAACAATACCCTCCCCCTCATGCCAAGCAAGCTGTGGTACAGACAAAGGTGGAGAACGTGCTTAGGTTGGCGTTACCGAACCAGCAAGCTCGCCTTATAACTCGCCGGTTGTGTTGGTGGCCAAAAAGGATGGGTCAGTCCGTTTTTTGTGTTGACTATCGGAAGTTGAACCAGGTGACAGAGTTTGATGTTAAGCCTTTACCAGATACTGAATATCTGTTCAGCCACCTCAGCAAGGCAAATTTCTTGTCAAAAATAGACTTGTCGAAAGGGTACTGGCAAGTACCAATCAGGATGGAAGATATATCATTGACGGCGTTCTCTTCCCCACTTGGACAGTCCCAGTGGACCACGATGCCTTTTGCCTTCACAATGCGGCGGCTGTCTTCAGCCACATGATGAGACAGTTGTTGAGTCCACTGGAGTGGAAAGACATACAAAATTTCATGGATGTTATCAGCATTGCCACGGAAACATACAGCAGCATGTGGAAGCTCTTGAGCCCCTGCTCGGAAGGCTGGATGAGGTGAACTTGTCTGCCCGACCTTCCAAGTGTTTCACTGGCTTTGGAGAGCTGGAGTTTCTGGGGCACTGTGTGGGTGGGGGAAAACGCGTCCCATGGAAGACAAGAGGAAAGGATTCGTGAAGCTCCTAGGCCTTCTACTAGGAAGAGAGTGCATTCCTTTCTAGGGCTGGCAGGGTACTACCGGAGATTCGTGCCGAAGTTTTCTGCACTGGGTGCTCCTCTGTCTGATCTTACAAAGAAAGGTTGTCCAAACAATGTCCAGTGAAGTGAGAGCTGTGAAAAGGCTTTCAGGACTCTGAAAGACTGGCTTTGTGGTGAACCAGTTGTCCGACTTCCTGATGTGGAGGCAGCTTTCATGTTGCAGACTGATGCTTCAACTAAAGGGCTTAGAGCAGTCTTGCTCCAAAAAGGGGAAGGGTTGTGGCAACCAGTGCATTATGCCAGTCGGAAGCTGTCCCCTGCTGAAAGGAATTATGCCACTGTAGAGCTGTAGTGTCTAGCAGTGGTGTGGGCTGTGGAGAAGTTTGAATCCTACCTGTATGGGAAGCATTTCTACCTGCAAACTGAACACCAACCTCTGGCTTTTATGCAGAAAGCCAAGCATATCAATAACCGGCTGGTGAGATGGGCTTTAATGTTGCAACCATGTTCTTTCATGGACCAAGTTGTTCCTGGACAAGAGAATGTTGGGGCTGATTTCCTGAGTCACGTAAATCAGGTGGTGAGCCAGAGCCAGGGGACTGTTGTTTCATCTTGAGCCAAGAGGGAAATTGTCATGAAGAAAACTGTCTTTGGGAAGCAACTCTTCCTGGGCCGAGGGGGGTTCTGAGTGGCGTTTATCTCCCTTGATCAAATCCTCTGTTGTCAGTTGACCCGTCAACTGTTGACTATTGATTGGAAAGATTTTTTTTTTCTTATGACTGCAATTTTTTAGTTTGTGGTTAGTGAATGATTGTTTTGGATCATTTCAGTGTGTTGAATTTATGCTGGTGTTGTTTGGTTACTTATAAATTGTTAGTTGCTATTGGTTAGGGTGGACTTGTGATGCAGGAGAAATGTTGGCCAGCATGTCCCATTCTGAGATTTTGCATAGGGAAGGCAGCTTGTGTGTTGAAAGGATTATCTCATTTGGAAAAAAAAAAATGTTGGTTACTTAAGTAGGTTGATATTTCCCCTGTTCTTGGGTAGGTTGATATTTCCCCTGTTCTTCAGTCTTTTGGGATGACGACTTGAGTCAGAGGGGTTTGGAGGCATTCTCAAGCTGACAGAGCTGTTGTTTAAATGTGCAAGTGGATGTTGGTCCATGTTGGATTTAGTCAGGGTGTGGAATGTGGTGTTTGGAGCACTGTTGGTTGTTCAGTGCCAGGACTCCAGACTAACAGGGATACATATTTTTGTGGAGGTGTTGGAGAGACTGGTAAGGGAAAGTATTTTTTTCTTTGTTGCTAGTATGTGAATTTGTGGATTGAGTGAAGAAATAAAGGTGCTGAAGTATAATTTCCCTTGGTGTAGTTAAGTTTGGCTAGTGTATGTTGATGGAAGGAGGGGTTAGAGTATAGAAAAAAAAAAGTGTAAATTATTTTGAGGTATTTTGTAAATGTATTTTGTTTGTGTGGGAGAGAATATTCCCTTTGCATTTGGTTTCTGTCTGAGCCACTGAGTTGAGGCTCTGACACAGGTGTGTGTGTGTGTGTGTGTGTGGGTGGGGGGGGGGGGGGGGGGGTTCTGTGACAAGAGGGAAAAACCAGGATACTCTTGTCCAGATCCAGTGGGATTTGGGGCGACTATTCCTGCGAGTGTCTGGGGGGAGGAGGACTGCGCCTGGACTGGAAGCCCTGCAGCCAGGACTTCTTGGCTTCGCTTTTTGGCTGGCAGCTGAGCAGAGACAGTTTGTTACTGGCAGTTGGGCTACCTGGGTGTCTGAGGGGCTGGACTGAGACAGCTCTGGACACTTCATTCTGCTTGGGGAACATTTACGCCAGCAGATGAGTGCAACTGTTTACACTTTCCCCCTGCGCAATATGCCAGTGGCTGTGATGAGTGAGCCTGAAACAGGGGCTCTGATCTAGGTTGTCAGTTGGACTTGAAAATAAAGAGAGGACACTGGGGTGATTATTGTTAGAGTTTAGAGTCGGGGTGTGTGTGTGTGTGATGATAGTTGTAATTTTTAAAATAAGCTTGAGAAAAGAAGTTATTTGAAAATAATAAAAAAGATGTTTTAATTGTTAATCAGGCTGGTCTATTTTGTTTGGATTTGTTTTATTTGTTGTTGCATTTGTTATCGAGATGAACTCTGGTATTGGGTGGTATGGAAAAGTTGGATATTAGTACAATTGCCAGGTTGAGGCAAGCAAACTTAATTGAAGTTAGTGTTACGTCAGATAGAACCCCTAGATCATCTGAGCTAGACTGGCGGCGTGACAAAGTAGTTCTAAAACAAATAGAAATGGTAGAAAGTTGTAACTGTAGTTTCTGTGAAGAGGAAAAAGACAACATTGAAGATATGTCTTAGAGACGCATGCATGTCAATGAATTCTGGGAATCATTCCAAGAATTAATAACAGGAAAGTGTTTAATAGTGAATAACCAGTCTCTGACTAAAAGCATGATAATATTTGGAGCAGATGACAATTTGACAACTCATACAACATTCGATCATATAATAATGATAGCCAAACACAACATTTTAGCTGTAAAATAAACACATATAAGCCTTCAATAACAGTATTTCTCAAAATACTAAAGAGAAGATATAATCTTGAAAAATGCACAGCAACTGTACAATTGAATCTGCTAAAGTGTAACACTAGCTGTATCAATTAAGAAGTATCATTTGACAATTGATAATCACAATCTTAAAACACCTGGATTTAATATGTGGATATGTATGACATGACATGTTTAAGATGTGTGGGTAATTCCATATGGTATTCAAATATCACTGAATGTTGATTGTAACATGCAACAAACTGCTTGTCGGGCATCGCTGCGTCGTGGCTAGGTCCCGTTGGCCAATTGGCAATTTAGCTGGTAGGTTGACTTGTTGGTTGTTGGTGGGGTACGGCTGTGGTGTAGTGATGTCATATTGGTAGCAGGCTCAAGAGCCTATAATTAACTCTCTTTTGATTGTTGAAGAAATAGGATGACAAAGATGGACAGGATTTCAGTGTTGGTGTGTACACTCAGCTAGGAAATACTTAAGTCTATATAATCTGTATTTCGAAGGATGACTGTGGTGAACATTATATCATGCTATGTATCATGTACAACGGCTATCGTGTGGTACCACATGGAGAAAACAGTACTTCATGATTACAAGTTGTACATGCATATTATTAAAGTATCATTGAATCGGAAGAAGAGAGAAAGTGGGGTGGGGTGGGTGGAGATTGCGGGGGGGGGGGGGTGGGGGGGGGGGGGGGGGGGGGGGGGGGGGGGGGTGAGGAGGGCGAGTGGTGTGAGCAGTGTGTTTGCTTGTCATTATGTGCTGTAGTTTGTAAGAACCCATAGGATTGTGCTTAGTGAATGTGCAAATTATAACTATTCATACTGATATCTTGGATTTGTGGGTGATGGGGTTTTTGGTTTCACTTGGATTTGTGTGTGTGTGTGTGTGTGTGTGTGTGTGTGTGTGTGTGTGTGTGTGTGTGTGTGTGTGTGTGTGTGTGTGTGTGGAAAAAAAAAAAAAAAAGGAAAATAAAACCTTCCTTGGCATACATTGAACTTTAACTCAAATACATCCATACTGAAAAAAAATAAAAGAAAAAAACTAATTTTTGATATGTGTCACCATGTTTTTCCTACAACATTGTCCAACATGCATAAATATGATTAATAACAAAACAACGTGTGGCAGGTTGCATCCAGAAATGTACAGCGAAAAGAAAGATCATGTTGATCGAAGAGTGGAGAAGAGAGAAAGAAGGAAATGTGGAATGGAAGAGAGAATGAGGGGAACACACACACACACACACACACACACACACACACACACACACACACACACACACACACACACACACACGTTAAAAGACTATTGCACACAGAATGTTGTTTCTGCCTCACCTTGCCTAGTCCACACCTGTCAGAGGTGTAGGGACAATGGGACTCTCATCTTCCTGTTCCGCACACTGAGGTTTGTAATCACAAGGAAAATGTCTATACAGATCGGGCCACACTGACTGAGAACAATTCCACAGGCTGAGCCCTGGCACTCGACGAGGTTTCCTATTCTCTAGCAGGAAAGAGAAGCGTAGTTTAAATGGACAGTAATACTCATCCTGGAAAAGACGCTTAGTCTCGTAAGTAAATAAAGACAGATGGGATTCATTGCTTGCTTCATCACCAAAGTCATCGGGGAAAAGAAACAAAGGGTAAGAGTGTGTTTTGTGGCTGTCTCAGACAACACTGCCTCAAGCCACACGGACCAAGGAAAGTCTTGATAGATCTCCGGCCATCTTTTTTCCATCTGACAGGGCTCAGGAAGATGATGTGGTCAGGTGGTCTGGTAAGAGTAATACAGCTCTGTACTATTTGTGAACATGAAGGTGGCCCATCAAATCCTGGTGACTGTATATATCCTGCACCACAATGATTTCATAGTTATCACAACACCAGCCATGAAAGGTAATTCAACAGGACATTCAGTTGCAAGCTATGTATTCAAATGCAAGTAGACAACACTAAAGAGAGGGACATTCCGGAGAATGGGCTTAGAGGGAAGTTCTCTCATACCAGCATATTTTGTTTCCAGCTGCATTGAGTTGTATGCTTTTAACCTTCACGTTTCCAGTTCCAGTGTTGAGAATTCAAGTTTGCATAGGCAGGCTTCTCCTCCCCCTTCCCAGAAATGCCAGTAGTACTACCTTTAAGTAGATGTTGACGACACTGTGCAGTGCTATGGGCTTGGGTAGAAAGCACTGATGTGTCCAGCGAGCGAGAAATGTAGGTGATGGAACCCCATCAGTCTGGCTACGGATTGCTCATGATGGCAGGAAAAAAACAAACGAATTAAATCTGGCAAGACAAACTCAACATTTTGAAAGGGCTGTAATGGAGTAGAATGAAACTTACAAATGCAAATAGTTGGGAAAGGGATCACATCGACAAACACGTCCCAAGTGCATACAATGAGGTTTGGGTGTGCGAATTATACGACAGTCACTTCAGTGCTGAGGAAGAGAAACGCTGGGCCGTGAGAGGTATGAAGTTTAAGTTGCTCAGGCGGAGTGCGTGAGGATGAGTATGAAAACTGCAGTATTTGTGTAGTAGTCATTGTGAGAAAACAGCCATGACAGGCATTGGGTAGAGCTGCTGTCATTACCTTGAGATAGTTTGTGCTGAATAATAATGTTACGAGACTTTTAGTAAGTTAACAAAAGTGATCAATTCAGTTCACGTTAATGGTTTTTTGAATGTATTGTTATCGCCAGATGATATTAGACACTTATATAGGAAAAAGGAAAAGAAACAGGGAAAAACTCCACACTCAACTTACCATTCATGTTAGTACTTTCAAAACAACATCCGATATATGCATGTTTACATAAGTGAAATACCCTGGCGGTACACAAAACTGTTGATATTGATGAAAATATTGCAGCCTGTAACTGCGAAATCACCATGGCAATTTCAGCAACATATAAACCATTTAAGACAATACTGACATTATCAAACCCATTCATCTGTATACCTTCCTCCTGATATAGCGAGGTCAATACTGACCAAACGAAAGATGATACACATTTTTTTTTTTTTTTTTTTTTTTTTTTTTTTTTTTTTTTTTTTTTTTTTTTAAGACACGTGTAACACCACGGTAATTTTAGTGTTCCAAGAAATCAGCCTTATTTCATAAATCAGTCTAACAAAGTGCCATTGCCACGATGGTAAAGTAGACATTTTATAACTAAAAATTCTGCTTCTGTTTACATGTGTCCTTTATTTGGATTAATTCAGAAGAGGAAAAATCTAGGGGACTGTTTTCTACATTTAAAGTGTGTCTATTTCCTTCCTCTTTTGCGAGACAAAAGTGAACGAGGATGAACTGCTATTTTGTTGCTGTTGTTGTTACTGTTGTTGTTCATGAAGTGGCTGTTGTTGTTCTTGCTGTTTTAGAAATGTCAGACACCTTAGGAAAAGGGAGATTGATCTAGACCCTTTGCTGACCTCCTCTGGCTTTTAACTGGCTAGAACGCTTTATCAGGGGGAATTTAAAACAAAACATGTGAGTGTTTCCATCAAAGGGGGCGCACTTTTTTTCTCCAAAACTGGAGGGATAGCAGAAACAAGTTTCACAAAGTAATTAGAAGAACAAGACATCTCAAAAGAACGAGTCAAGTGACGTTCAGGTGATCACAAGGGGAAAGGTGATTATAACAAGCCGCCATGGTGAGAAGTGGTTAGCATCGCAGAGGCCAGGGTGGAAGGTCACAGGTTTGATTCCCATCAGGGCCGTTTATCTTTGTGTGATTGTTCAGCCTATGACTGACCAGTACCCAGAGCTGAGTTTGCATGGGCTCTGCTGTGAAGGCTGGAACCGCATATTCGAGTTTCATTCAATCAATTGATGCATTTCTTGGAGTGCTGCTCTAATTTCCTGTCCAGCGCTTCAGGTTTTGTATGTCGCAGGCCTTTGAAAGTAAGTGCAGAGAACGTCCCTAGTATTCAATCTAGTATGCCCCTAGTATGCAGTCTCAAACCAAAGTAGAATTCAATAGCTTTAATCATATCCTCATCCTCACCAATCAGCATGAAACGTGTCTCCATTTCTGAGGCCCTACTGTTCTCATGGTGACTTCACTTTGCTTCTCTGCCCACATCTATGCCCTTGGTTAGTTCGTCTTGTGTCTGGGGGTATTGTTAACTTTATGGCGACTATCGTCGTACAGATGTGGTGGTGCTCTCTGGAGGGGTATGCTCACTTTCAGTGGGCATCATGACTATGCAAGTACCATCGTCACAAAGGGCTGAGTAGGTGGCGTCCTGCATATATGTTGGGTCACTGTGGTATTTTAGAGTGTTTGTCGTGCTGATCTGTGGGCCACTAGATATTTGACGCGTTAGTGTGCACAGACGAGATGGAATTATCTATCCAACACAATCTCGTGCACGCTTTTTGCAAAGGTCGAAAAACTAGTTAACGCTTTAAAACGATATCTAATACTCACACCGATTAGTGGACAAACATAGACATACATACGCACGCACATAATGAGGATGATGACTACAGAAGATGTTGGATAATCGGAATATATAAGGTGATGAACAGATACAGACACCAAGAGATCACTGTTACAAAATGTACACACACACACACACACACACACACACACGCACACATACACGCACACAGACACACAGATACACACACACACACACACACACACACACACACACACATATATATATATATATATATATATATATATATATATATATATATATATATATATATATATGTGTGTGTGTGTGTGTGTGTGTGTGTGTGTGTGTGTGTGTGTGTGTTTAAAACTTTGATTGAAATGTAAATGCTAAAAAGTTTTAGCATTTACATTTTAATCAAAGTTTTAACAGATGCCGCTCCCAACCCGGTTGAGCACTTTTTAAAAGTTATTGTTGGTTAGCAACACAATTATATATATATATATATATATATATATATATATATATATATATATATATATATATATATATATAAATATACACATACACATACACACACACACACACACACACATACACGCACACAGACACACACACACACACACACACACACACACACACACACACACACACACACATATATATATATATATATATATATATATATATATATATATATATATATATATATATATATATATATATATATATATATATAATAAACTAATGAATTCCAAGGATAAGTACCGAGCACCATTCCAGCAACTTACAGAGCAGCTTGGTGTTGCAATGACTGCAAGAAATATTCAATTATAAACAAAGCTTGCTCTTGTGTCTTAGATTGAAGAAATAGGGGGAGAGATATACCAGCGCATTACGCACAATCTACTGACTCGGGTATGAACTGCATTCTGATGAAGCGGTATTCATACAACATCGGCGTCTTCATACGCTTATCAGGCAAACATAATAACTCGCCTCTTTCATTGTCTATACGACATTAGAAGAACAATGGTCATTCGATAACGGAGATAATGCATTCTCCAACACTCCTTCATCATGTACAGGCACATTACGAGATAAGTATGCATTCAAAGAAGAAGATAAGCTATGCTCAATCACTCTTTCATTTTGCACACACAATTCAGAAGAAAAAAACGTTCATCAAAAACATGAAAGGACACACATTTTCATCGATTTCTTCATTATGTGTGTGAACAACATTCGATGCGTCATCAGGTACACATTTATTGATCACTGCAAAAACATCTGAATGTCTTCTGCTTACGACACACATTGCACGAGCAGTTTCTGTCGTGAACTTTACATTTAACAGAGAACATTGACCCAGCAGTGTCACCCGTCCCATCCCGAGCTGCACGTGATGTGCCTCCTTACCCTCTCCGCTAAACGGTGCAATATTTTTTTTTTTTCTTTACCCTTTATTTTGGTTATGGAACAGATTTGATGAGTTACACTGTTCTGAAATTACTTTAACAGGCCGGCCACATCTCAAGATGGACATTTTCAGTTTGTTGTCCTGGTCTAAGTAATACTTTTCACCTTCAATGACCAGGTGATCAAAGATCATTAACACTTTCTTATTTTTCTTTTCTAGCATCTTTCAGGTGAGGACACGTTTTCTGCGTATTTCTCTCACTCGCTGAGAGAAATTTTCTCCGATGAATACCTTGGTACCTCTCAACCTATGCCTGGCACTTCAAATTGTTTCCTTGTCCCTGAAAAAAGTACAACAACCAATGATCGGTGAATTGGTTTGCCATTCAGCCTATGGAGCCTGTCAAACTGTATGCCCTTTGGCAGTTCTAATTTGTCAGTTAATAAGTCATGGACAAGGCCCTCACAGTCCTGCCTAGTTTCCCGTTCTCTCCTGGGAATACCATGAAATATAACATTGTTTCTCTTTGAAAGACATTCTAAATCGTCAGACTTTCGTTCAAGTTTTAACACTTTTTTTCATTCAGACAATCATTCTGTGCCTTGAGGTTGTCATTTTCACGTCTGGGATCAACAACCTCCTTCTTCAAAGACAAAAATTTCGTCATGTAGTCCTGTATACATCTCTTTCGTGTCCCGCAAATCAGCTTTCATTTCATCAAACTTACAACTGAGGCCCTGAATGGAAGACAGCACATCGCATAGACTGGGTTCTGAAGCCATCCGGGAAGGAGAGGAGTCGGATGCCAATGAACCACCGCTGGCGCTCTTCAGTCTGGTCTGCCTCGGGTCTGGTGCTTTGTCGCCAGAAGTAGGTCCTGGGTTGCTCAACGTCACCGCAGCGCTGAAGTAAATGTCCGTAGTACAACAGAGAGAGGATCAACCCTATGGTGACACCGTCTCGCCACGTACGTATCTCAATGTCCGAAAGTTCAAGGCGGCCTTTTTTAAATCACGACGATGCATAGATGCAAGAAATATAGGGAAACATCCACCACAAACAAGCCGGAGGAAAAGAGGTATTGCCGACATTGTGCTGGTTAGACAGTAACATTTGACAAAAATGTCTCTGGACTTCACAATTCCACTTTGATTTCGGAGCTCAAACTTGTTGATGTTTACACTCTGCGTGCCGGAAGTGAACCCCGGAAGTGAACCTCTAGATAACATTTAAAACAGTGCGAGCTCTGTGTGTGTGTGTGTGTGTGTGTGTGTGTGTGTGAGAGAGAGAGAGAGAGAGAGAGAGAGAGAGAGAGCGAGGAGAGAGAGAGAGAGAGAGAGAGAGAGAGAGAGAGAGAGACTTTTTCTAACAACCAAATTATCAACTCACCAGCAGTCGAAGACAAATCAATCAATGCGTTGCAGTTCCAGATGCTGCCTTTCAGACCGCTTTACAGCAGAAAAGGACAAAGACATGATCCCCTCTCTTCTGATCCTATAATGATAACACATTTCAACCTTCAGCATGACAGTGTCTGTCATGCTATAGTGGACAGAAAACCCTGGACAGTAAAAATCCTTATCCCGGTTTTCACTGATGTTACTGTAATGTTCTGAATATCTGGCCCTAGCACTTTTTCTGCAATCGTTCATCTGGAAACGCATGACATAGTCAGAGTGTACACTGAGTATAAACTGACACTCCCATTTGTGACCTCCAACCGGACAGAAAGCATGGAGCTGACCTGATGACCCGTCAATGGTGAATTCTTTCACTGCCGGGTCTTCCAGACAGGCAGTCCAACCAGAAAGTCTTAAGGACGAATTCTGTGCTTCAGCAACGCTGGTGGTGATTGTGTCTGCTGTATTCTGCTGTGTCTGCCCATGAATACTGGTCTTCCCAGACGTTGTTACCGGAGGGACACGGTGCTGAGCTGTGTCAGTGTCTGTTGTATTCAGTTCATGATGTCATGTGAGTGTGCGAGAACGCGCGTTTGTGTGTGTGTTAGATCTTCAATTTAACGTCTTTTCACTTTAAGTGATATTAGACAAAATAACGCAGAAATGAGTGGATGAGAGAAATGGAAATAGTGTATGCAAAATGCTAGTATAGGCCTACTCACGAGTGTGTTAGTGTATGTGTGTGTGTGTGTGTGTGTGTGTGTGTGTGTGTGTGTGTGTGTGTGTGTGTGTGTGTGTGTGCGACTTTGACAATTGAAATGAAAATACTGTTCTAAATGTAACAATTTAAAAGACAAATTAAAACAACAACAACAGCAACAACAACAACACCAACAACAACTACAACAACCTACCTGGAAACATTTACACGAACGAGCCAACTGGGCTTAATATCAACGAATTTACAAATGTAAGAAAGGCGTGAAGATTCTGGAAAATGCGTAGGGATTTTTTTTTTTTTTTTTTTTTTTTTTTTTTTTTTTTTTTTTTTTTTCGGAAGTTGGAGAGAGAGAGATGAGTTAAAAATAGGAACAATTAAAAATTGTAAATTCTGTGGAATTTTGCACGAAGAGCGTTAACTTTAAGCCTATAAAAAGAGTTTACACTTTCCAAAATGTGTGTACATGTACAAACGTTTTTTTGTACACAGTTTACGAATTTGAATGGACGAGTTAGATGGACGAGTAGATTTCTGAGTTCTTCAACAGCAACTTAGTTAAGAATCTTGTGCACGCACTTTAAAGACTACTGAATCTTTATACAGGTTATAACAAGACTCAAAATAGACTCTTTTTAAGAGTGCATAGGCTCCAAGGTATTTTGATATAGACAGAATTTTTCATAGTTTTTGGCCAATCATTTCCTACAATCGCACAGTACGTTCATTGTTTGCCCGTTTCATGGGAGAGTAAGTCATCTACTTTTTTTTTTTTTGTCTTCTACGTGTATTTTGAACTTTGATTTCTTTTTATTAACAGCATCTTTGCAGGATTCCGTCAACCAGACCTTGCCAGCATATTTAGAGGATTTTGTCTAACTAAATTTTGGAATTGTTTCAGTTGCAGCTTTCAAGACCGATTCAGAAAAAGTTACAATACATTTTATCAATAGCTGGGTTCTCCAGCATACTAACATTAAAGGGCATTAAAATGGACGTGAATTTATCCCAGTCAGCTCGTTTATAATCAAATTTTGGGATTTTATCCCTTGTATCATCATGCAAATTGTAAACCCTCTCAAGGAAATGGTAATTGGGAGGTGATCGCCACCTAAAGTGTTACTATGAACTTGCCAAGTACAGCTAGTCGCTAATGATGGCGAAATCAAAGACAGGTCAATAGCAGATGGTTTGTGGCTAGGAACATCAGGCAATCTAGTTGTGGTTCAATCATTTAGAGGAAAGAGTGCCGAGTCCGTAATGTTCTCCACTAGACGATTGGAGCTAACTTTAGGGCAGCAAATCTTTCAAGTCTTCACAATGTCAAAAATGTCTCCTTTGTGTCTCACGAAAACATCAACAGCAAGAGTCAATACATGCGGGACAACATTCATCCCTACACAAGAGACTCGAGCGTTTTTTGCTGGCAACCTGGGCCGCCATCTGCATTACCTGTTCTGGACGAAACAAAGGCGGCATCATCAGAACATCCCAAGAGAACGCCATCAGGACGGCAGACTGAGGCCTTTGTACTATCACATGGACCACTTTCTGCCCATGCCGCCTTTCCCACCCAGAAGACCTGACATCTTCTTCGACTGGTTCCCATGATCGTCTTCTACCAGCTGAATGATAGCATCTCTCCAATTCGTCATTACTGAAACCACTCTACAACTGTAGTTTAACTCTCCAGGAGGGCGTTTGTTCTGGGCCAGGTCCAGTATTACTCCCCAGGAGGCTGTCGTGGGCCGATGCCAGAAAACTCCTCCGATAGGGTGGGGGCGGGGGGGGGGGGGGGGGGGGGGAAGCTGCCCTGGGCTGGTGACAGCTTTACTCTCCAGGATGGGGGTAGGATGTTCTAGATTAGGTTCTCGTCTTTGTCAGCTTTTACTCTCGGGGTGTGTGTGTGGTGTGTGGGGGGGGGGGGGGGGGGGGGTCGGCTGTTTCATGACGGTGCCAGATTAACTCCCCTGGAAGAGTCTGTTCTGGGACAGGACCAGTCTAACTCTCCAGAGTGGCTGTTCTGGTCTGGTGCCAGATTAACTCCCCAGGAGGGGAAAAAGCTGGGAGAGGAGGGGGGGGCTGTTTCGTGCCAAGGCCAGTTTAATTATCCAGGGAGGCCTTTACCAGGCTGAAGCCAGATTAACTCCCCGGGAGAGAGAGAGACAGAGGGGGGGGGGGGGTACCCTAGGCCAGGTCTCTCAAGGGTTGCTGTCTTGGGCCAGTGCCAGATGATGATGATGATGATAATGATTTAACTTTAAAAAAAAAAAATCGTTTTAATCAATGTACAAAAACATAACAACATTGTACATAAAGGGTAATATATATATATATATATATATATATATATATATATATATATATATATATATATATATATATAATCATAAACAAAGCTTGCTCTTATGTCTCAGGTTGTAATGGGGAAAAGCTCACTAACATATAACTCCTGGTCAGATACCGGTATTTCGAAACCTGATTGTTTCTCCTCAGTGACCGCGAAAGTGGTAATTTGACTCCTCTGCCTTTTCGGTTTTAAGAAGAATGCTATACCAAAAAAGGCTGGTGTGCAATACCATAGTATGTTTTGTGAGTTTTCAAAAAACTAACTAAAGGTGCCACCTAAGAAGCAAAAGAAAATCATGAAAGAGCAAAACAAGCTACATTTTCTTGTGAAAATCAATAAATTCCAAGGATAAGTACTGAGCACCGTTCCAGCAACTTGCAGTCATTGCAACACCTAGCTGCTCTGTAAGTTGCTGGAACGGTGCTCAGTACTTATCCTTGGAATTTATTGTTTCATTATATATATATATATATATATATATAATATATATATATATATATATATATATATATATATTATATATATATATATATATATATATATATATATATATATATGTTAAAATAGGATGGTGAAAGGAAGTTTTAAAATCAACAGATCTGTTTCAAGCGCTGGCTCTCGTCAGGCAGTAGGCGACCCAAAACCATCCTGACGAGAGCCAGCGCTTGAAACAGATCTGTTGATTTTTAAAACTTCCTTTTACCATCCTATTTTAACAGATGTTGCTCCCCAAGGGGTTTGAGCACTT